>CAUYQG010188081.1:0-39291 GCA_963574415.1 Tarsius wallacei
TGGATTGGAAGAATCAATATTGTGAAGATCTTACTTAAGACAATCTACAGATTTAATGCAATACCCATCAAATTACCAGCAACATTCTTCTCAGATCTAGAAAAAACAATACGGGAATTCATATGGAAACACAAACAACCAAGAATAGCCAGAACAATCCTCAGAAAAATAAAAATAAAAACAAAGCAGGAAATAGCACAATACCAGGCTTTAAACTTTACTATAAAGCTACAATAATCAAAACAGCCTGGTATTGGTACAACAACAGGCATATAGACCAATGGAATAGAATTGAGATTCCAGAAGCAAAACCCCAATTTCTCAACCAACTCATCTTTGACAAAGCCTCCACCACCCACCACTGGGAAGAGGAGAACCTATTCAGTAAATGGTGCTGGGAAAACTGGCTGACCACATGTAGAAGATTCAGACAAGACCCTTATCTATCCCCATACACAAAAATTAACCCTAAATGGATCAGAGACCTAAATGTAAAACCTCAAACCATAAGAACTTTAGAAAATGCAGGACACACCCTTATGGAAGTTGGAACTGGCATCCAATTCCTGAGGAAATCCTGAAACGCATGGGCCATAAGAGATAAGATAGACAAGTGGGACCTCATTAAACTGACAAGCTTCTACAAAGCCAAAGAAACCCTCAAGAGAGCAGGAAGACAGCCCATAGACTGCAAAAAAGTATTTGCCAACTCCATGTTTGGCAAAGGCCTAACATCTAGGTTCTACAAGGAACTCAAACGTGCTGAAAAGAAAAAAACAAACAACCCCATTACAAAGTGGACAAAAGCTATGAACAGACACTTCTCAAAAGAGGACATACAAGCGGCCAACAGATACATGAAGAAATGTTCAACCTCACTAGTCATCAAGGAGATGCAAATTAAAACTACACTGAGATAACACCTAACTCCAGTCAGAATGGCCATTATCAATAACTCAAAAAATAACAGATGCTGGAGAGGATGTGGTGAAAAGGGAACACTTCTACACTGTTGGTGGAAGTGTAAACTAGTGCAGCCTCTGTGGAAATCAGTGTGATGATTCCTAAAAGCTCTAAAAATTGACCTTCCATATGACCCTGCAATCCCCCTACTGGGAATATACCCTGAAGAATTCGAATCACTCTATAAAAAAGATACCTGCACATGTATGTTTACTGCAGCATTGTTCACAATAGCAAGATCATGGAACCAACCATGCTGTCCATCAAAAGAGAACTGGATTAAAAAAATGTGGTACATATACACAATGGAATATTACGCAGCCATAAAAAAGAATAACATCATGTATTTCACAGCAACCTGGATGGAATTGGAGTTTATAATACTGAGTGATCTCTCACAGAAACAAAGATCTGAGAATCACATATTCTCACTCATAAGTGGACCTTGAACAACTATTGTAATACTAAGGAAAGGATTGACAGTGGTGGGAAACTATGGGGGGGGGGGCAGGGAGAGAAAGGGAGGTGGGATTAACGGTAGTCAATATCTGTCTGGGGACGGGGGGCACACCTCATCAACAAGGGTACCTGCATAATGCATATTTGTATACCTAACCCTTAACTGTACCCCACAATTTTTTAAAACAAATAAAGCTTAAAAACTACAAAAAGTAAAAGAAGAAGAAGCTGATGTTATTCTTTGTTCCTCTGTATGGAAAGTAATCTTTTTCTTTTCTGGCTGCTTTTGAGATATTTAACTTTATCTTTGGTTTCAGCAATTTGATCATAATGTGACTTGATGTGGTTTTTGTTATACTCATTCTGCCTGGGGTTTTTGAGCATAGATCGGTGGAATTATAGTTATCATTAAATTTGTAAAATTATTGGCCACTATTTCTTAAGTTGTTTTTCTTCTCTCTCCTGCTTTCTAGGATACCGTTTTCATATATGTTAGATTGCTTGCTATCATTCAATTTTTTATTGACACTGTTAATTTTTTCCCTGTCTTTTATAATCTCTGTGTTCTAGACAGTTTCCATCACTGTTTCCTTAAGTTCAATGCATTTCTTTATAAGCAGTATCTTAATCTATGGTTACTCCCATCCAGTGTATTTTTCATTTTTCCTATAGTTTTATCTTCATGTGTTTTATTTGATTATTTAGAACAGTCTTCCATTTTTCTTCTCATATTCCTCATCCTGTTTATGCTTTTCTATACTTTTTTTAATATATGAAGCAGATTTTTAAAACTTGGTTTTTAAACATTGTTATTTGCCTATTTTATTATCTCAGTCACTTCTGACTCTGTATTTATTAATTGTTTCCTGATTATGTGTCATATTTTTCCACTTTTTTGCATTCTTGGTAATTTTATTTTCCTAGACATTGTGTACTTAATGCTGTTGGTTGCTGAAATCACCATATTTCTTTAGAGTACTGAACTTTCTCTGGTACAATGTTAAGTAATTTGGAGCCTGACTTTAAATTTCTTTAGGGGGAAGATACAGAGTATTTCTAAATGTAGTGTTAATTTATCTCTACAACTAAAGAAATATCTCTCTTAGTCCTTGACCTGATTCCTCAGATAATATAAGGTTTCTCTAGTCTGGCTCGTTGAGATGTGAAATATTACTGGCCTTATGTGCAGTCTGGAAGTTGTTCAGTCTTTTGCTTTTCAGTGATTTTTTTCCCAGCCTAATGAATACTTACCCATGCATACATAGAATATTATAAAACCAAGTGATTGAAGTAGGGAGACTTTTCAGATCTTCAGGGCACTTATACCTGCATGTGTATCTCTCTGTCTCTCTCTCTCCCTCTCCCTCTCTCTTTCCTCCTCCTCCTCTCTTTCTGTAGTTCATTTTACTCTGGTATTCTGCCCACAAATTCTACCTGCCATGGCAACTCTAAACTCCAATTTCTGTCTTTCCTATGCATTGGAGAAACTAGACTCTGTTTGGATTCCATATTTCTTTCTTTGTCCCGAAAACTGCCTCTAGGCAGTAACCTGGGGCAATTGTGGAGCTCACTTTATTTCCTTTCTCTCATGGATCACAGGGATATCAAATGACTGAAAATTTTTGGTTCATATATTTTTCTGGTTTTCTAGTTATTTATGGTTGGTGAGCAATTTCCCTAGTAGCTAATTCAGGAGAATGTGACATTTGAGTTGAGCCTTAAAAGGAAGTATAAGTAGGAATTGGTCCTCAAGTTTGATTTATGAATTTATCTGTGTTTAGCCAATTTCTTTCCAATTCTTCTTATTGTCTACTGAAATCCTTTAATTTTAAAGCTTTCTGTCCAAATTAATTACATCTTATTCTTCAGAATTGACCTTCCTTAAAATATTGAGATAATTTGACTTCTAAGGTGTTTTCTGTCTCATCTTCTCACCTTTTCTTAATATGTTATCTCTCTTAATGGGTATATTTATTTTTGTCCTTTAATTGAAAGCTCATCTGTTCACCTACACAATTGACTCCATCTCATTAATAGTTTTGGAGTGATAGAGGGAAATTATACATTTAGAAACTAGAATCAATCATATTACTAGTCTGCCAATTGCAAGTTCTTTGAATAAAAATTTAGAAGCCATTTCTTTCTCTAGTCTTAAGAATTAACTCATCAAATATAGCAGCAAATTCACTGTAAAATATACATTAACAGAGTTTAATGGACCAAAATGAAAAGATTTAAAACAAGTGTTTGACGTGGAGAAAACATAACAGAATCTATTATTTTGATTGGTGTAGGAAGCCATAGGAAATGCTGATATACCTAAGAATAAATGTTGCCATTACATCCCTCACTCATGCTTAGGAAGGGCTGGAAAAATTAGACCAGAAATCCAAGTATAATAAGTGCTATTTTTGACATCTCTTTAGGAAGAATCATTTGTAAGAGAGCTTGGGGATTTCCTAAAAGATGAGAATTCCTTCTCCTTAGTTTTTATATACTCTCCAGAAGTCATTGGACTTTTTCTCATTTGAAAAATAAGAATTCCAGATGCCCTAGACAATAATTTTCAGGAAGAATAACCTTTGCTAATAACAGTAAGTATGTATGAAAATATATGAACTCTTTCAGACCTTCAGGTCACAATTAATGATCCTTAGGCCAACCAATTCCTCAATAGTTCTGCAGTGGACTAAAAGAGTCAATACGTCTAGCAGAGATAGGGTGTAAAGACTAAGAGTGAGTCTGCTTGAGATTTACTAAGCAATACAGCAAAATTGGGAGTTAACAGATTAAAGCAATCATATATTCATTCATCTCTTAGTTTTACCATTGTTTTGGAATATATCTGTACTTCAACCTAATTTGGGAAAATTTTTAATTTTCAAAAAAGAATATGTTTACAGGTTTATTCAGTATAGGGAAGCATATTATTGTATTAGAAGTGAGATTATTTTGTTGACAATGAAAGTAAAATTTAGTGGTCAAAGTTGAGTTTAAATTTCAATTCTTCTACTTGTATGTTCTCACATTGTCTTGTCTCCACACCAGACTTGACATGCCATGTCTCTCCCTCATGCAAATGAAAACATGGGACGAACAATGTAAGATAAATGATCTGGGTTGAAATTCCAGTTCTGCTATTTTCCAGCTGCATGGTCTTGAATAAGGTGTTTAATTTATCTGACCCTCAGTTTCTTTATGTACAAAAAAATGAGATTTGGGGGATAATAATATACATCTTATGGGATATTGTTAGGATTTAATGAGGTAGGATTTTAACTGTTAGGATTTAAGAGCAAAGCCAGTTGCTTGGTGCACAGTAGGTCATTACTTTTGTTTTAACAGTATTAAATAAAAATCATCCAGTTATGAAACAGAGTTATGTCCTGTTTCCCAGAGCTGGAATAGTATGTTTTCTGACAGTTTGCCTCAACTCTTCACTATCCTAGTAGCCACTTAATGTGTTGCGATGTGACAATAACCAAATCTTTGTTCCTGGATAGTTGGTAGAGTTATTTTTCCAAACAGTCTAGAGAGAAGTTACTACCTCAAAGTTATCACCAGCTTCCCAGGGCTTAATTTCAGAGATGCTATTGTTAAAAATAGAGAATCATTTTCAACAGCTAATTATCTGGCACAAAAAAGAAAATGAAGGTATGGATCTTGGTTTCACATACCAATAAAAAGATAAGCTTAAAAAAAAGACAGATTTTGCTATTTGATGAAGACAGAAGGTATAAATACAGGTGCCCTTACTGAGCTCAGCATCATCTGATAGTGGCTTCAAACAATGCCAAGTCTTAATGGGCGCTGAATTTAATAAAATGCCACAGTCAGCTTTTATCAAGGCCACTGCAAAGGAGAGCTCTGCAGAAAGGATCTAGAAATTGTGCATATGAGTGTGTGTGTGTGTGTGTGTGTGCGTGTGTGTGTGCACATGTGCATGAGTTTACATGACGGATGAAATGTTGAGTACCCTCTGAATGAGCAATGAGATTCTATAAGCAGTAGTTCTTTGCAGATTGGAAAGCACTATGCAAATATGAGTAATTGACATTTCTAATATTATAATCCTATTTATGAAAGTAATATTTCACTTTTTAAATTTCATTTTTGTCTGTTTCCAAGTAGGCAGATATACCATGGCCTTAATTCTTTGGCATGGCCAGCTTCCAGAAAATCACTACAATAATCCTCTTATACATTAAGATATTTTGGGAAATATCTGCCGTGTTTTGTTTAATATCCTGGTTTTAAAAAATAATAATTTAAAATAATTTTTCCTTTGTCTTAGTTAAAAATAGTTTTCTTACATTTACTAATAATCATGTGAAAAATAATGCCTAAATTTAGAGAAAACAATAGTTAGGAATAGTGGATCTTTGTTGTCACTGGGTTCAATTTAATTTCTTGATTCTTCATGTTATTACTGTATTTATTCGCATACCTCTCACTCTGCCCCTTTCGCTTTTAGCAGTACAGTTTATTTATTCATTCAACAAATAATTCCTGGGCAATGCCATTGCTCTTAGACATGAAACAAGTAATCACCCAAATCAAATAAAATTGAACTGTGGTAAGTTCTAGGAAGGAGGGGAAACGCTGCAACAAGAACACATAACAGAACCCTCTGACAGGGTCAGGAAGGCTCTTGAAGGCTTTCCTGAGAAATGGAGGATGCACATGGACTTGGAGTCAGAATGTCTGTGTGTCTTTAGATACATTATGTTTCTGGGGCCCATGACTTTGCCTGTCAAATAGGAACAATGATGCATAGCTCACGTGTGGATGTGTGAATTAAATGAGACACGGGAATTGCTTGTTACTTCTTTTAGCCCTCTGTAATTTATTATCTACATGTAGTCAGAGTTTTGTTTTTCAAAAGCCACCCAGATTGTGCTGCATCTCTGCTCATAGCCCTGGTGACTTTCTCTCAATCTTGGGAAAATTTGGACATTCTTCTGGAGGTCCATAAATCTTTTAATAATGAGCTTTTGCTCACTTCTCCTCTTACCCACTCCCCCACCCCCCATTCTCTACTCCACTCACCCATTTCTCATCACAGCAGCCCTCTACTCTTCCTTGGTCACATCAAGCAAGCTGATTTCCACCCAATGACCCTCGAACTTTCTGGCGATGGCTCTTCTCTCTCTGGAATGCTGCCCTTCGAATAGTCACAGACTCACTCTCTCACTTCATTTATGTCACTTGCTGAAATGCCAGCTCCATGAAATACTTGTCTGGATCCCTTTACCTAAACTACCCTCTCCCACTTCCACTTCCTATCCTGTCATTGTGTAATTCTCCTATCTTTTATCTTACTTTGAACTTTCTTTACAGCACTTACTAATGATAATAATTTTATGAAAACACCAACAATACTGTAAGTTCATAGTAGCATTTAGTAATATTCAGACTCTTATCTAACTTATTTCATTCTTAGTATAACACAGAGAGATAGATATTTACTACTAATCTCATTTTACAAATAAGAGATTAAGACACAGAGCAGTTAAGTACTTTACCCAAAGTGACACAGCCAGTAAGTGGTCAGGTGAGAATTCAAGGTCAGATAGTCTTGATTCCAAATGTCATACTTTTGACAACTATGCTCTGCTGCCTCCAGTTTGGGAGAATCTTATATAGGTCTATTTTTTGTTTATTCCCTGTTTTCTTATTTATTTATTAGAGATGGGCTTGTGTTCTGTTGCCCAGACTGGAGTTCAGTGATGCAATCATAGTTCACTATAACCTCTGACTCTTGGACTTATACCCTTTTAATTTTTTTTTGTTTTAATATGATGGCGTCTTGCTATGTTGCCCAGGTTGGTTTCGAACTTCTGACTTCAAGCAATACTCCTGCCTCTACCTTCCAAAGCACTGAGATTATAGGCATGAGCCATTGCACCTGGCCCTGTTCTCTGTTTTCTTGCTAGCATATAAGCTCCATGATACAGATTGTATTCTTAGGGCTTAGAACATTGCTTCGCATATAGTGGATGCCCTGTAAATGTTTGTGAATGAATAGTAATGCTTCAAAGCACTACATAAAGTGTCCAGCAAAGCTGGTCTTTATGATATGCGCTTGTGGTGATTACATTTTTTTGCCATAAAAATGGATGAAGTGGACTGTACCCTCAAAACTGAGTCTGAAGGATTTATCTTAGGTGCTTTCATCCTTCTCTTCCAATGTCCCTTACCCTCTGATATTGTAAGACTTCTCCATCTTTCTATCTTTGTTCCCACTTCCTCAGTGCCCCCATAATTCCTCTCTTTGAAAATAATATATACTGTTTTACTTGAGGTATGGACAGCTGAATTTTACTTGGTGATACCTCAGTTGAACAGGCTTCTATCTGATCTAACTCAGATATAATATTCAATAAATTTTTATTAAACAGTGACTTATGTTTAGACACTATGCAAGATGCTACAGAAATAAGGTGAAAGTCATGTTCTGTCCCTTCAGGGTACCCTAACCCTTCTAATCCAGTTTTTAGTATTATTTGTTTACTGTATCACATTTCCTTCAAAACTTTAGTAGCTTCAAGAAGACCCTTATTACCTTTTTTTTTCTGTTTCTTTAGCCTACCTTCTCTCATGCTCCAATTATTCTGGCAATCTGTAAAGCTACAACCATGGTTCTTAATCTGTGTAATTTGTCATAGCAAATTACCGTAATCTGGGTAGCTTATGAATAACAAAGATGTATATCTCACAGTTATTGAGGCTAGATGGTCCAATATCAAGGCACTAGCAGATTTGGTATCTGCTGAGGGTCTGCTTTCCAGTTTGTAGATATTACCTTCTTACTGTGTCATCACTTGATAGAAGAGACAAAGCAGATCTCTTGGCCTTCTTTTATAAGAATAATAATGCCAGTTTGATGAGGTCCCACTTTGCAGCAACTTGGATGGACTTAGAGTCTATAATACCGAGTGATCTATTACAGAAACAAAGAACTGAGTACCACATGTTCTCACTCATAAGTGGACCTTGAACAATTATCATAATACTGAGGGATTGTCAGTTGTGGGAAACTGCCAGGAGGTTGGGTGGGATTGGCAGTAGTGGGAAACTGCCAGGGAAGAGGGGGCACACCTCATCAACAAGGGTACCTGCATAATGAACATCTGTATACCTAACCCTGAATTGTACCCCACATCTTTAAAAATTAATTTTAACTTTAAAAGTTTAATTGTAATTAATACTGTTCATGAAGACGTCACCTTCAAAATCTAATCACCTCCCAAAGACCCCACCTCCTAATAATCATCATCTTAGAGGTTAAGAAGTCAACATATGAATTTGGGGGATACAAAAATATTGAATCCACAGCAATAGTGGTTATCAATTGTGCCTTCAGACAACCTCTTTCCTCCCTTCTTGTACTCCTGCTGTCTCCTGATCACTTGGCTTGTCTACTTGTCCTACAAATGCTAGCTCAAGTAGCAGCACTTCTAAGAAGGCTTCACTGTTGACATGACATCCTGCTCATGCTTATAACATCTTATATGATCCTATTTGCTGGGGGTGACGGAGGGGACTAAACATTGTGCTTATGTACTTACCACTCATTCCCATAAGATGTTTCCTTGTGCAGGACACAAGTCATATTTACTGTATAGTAGATGTCCAAAAATTGTTCCTTAAAAGGAAGCAAAGAGGGAAAAGTTGTATTTGATGCAAATTGATGTAGTGAACCTAACTGTATAATCACCAGCTTCAGTGACCTTGGTGGTAACAGAACTCTTAAGGGAACTGGCTCTGGGTTGCAGAGGTGAGTAGTGTCATGCGACATGTAGATCTAGGGTCTGACAGCTGGTTCTGAGGTCAAGAGCTCAATTCTCAACTCCTATACTTCTCAAGGTAACACTTCCAAGAAAGTAGTGAGAGCAATTTTCTACAATGCATTCACTTTAATAAAAAAACTTTATATTTTTAGAAAATCACATTTCTCTCATCCTTGAAAATAAAATTATTCTACCATGAAGATAATGTTTCAGAGGGATAAAAGTGCATTTTTTCCCTCAAATTTAGAGAAGTAAAGGTAAACATAGAGGGAGAAAAGGAAACCAATATGCAGGCAAGTATGATTTTTTGAGTTTAAATTTACTAATTTAATTTCATTGCTAAAAGATTATATGTAACCAGCCTAATACACCTTTATAATTCACATACTTTTCTAATGTATACTAAATACCGATAATGCACTGGATACTTGACTCTGGTACAAGGAATTGACTACTAAAATCTTCCACTTTGATCCATTTTTGTACATTGCATTCTATTTGATGTTATATGATGTTTTACTCAGATATGAAAGAAGAAAATATTTACTTTTAATTTCCTCATTGTGAAATTAGAATGGTGATTAAATCAGCACCTTCATTAATTTAAAAAAATATTGAGAATTTGCATTGTGCTAGATGCTAATACAGTAGTAAGGAACAAACTGGGCACAGCCACTGTCCTCCTAGAGGTTATGTGAGCCTTTCTTATTTGGTTACAACTGTGATAAGTGTTAGAGAGTAGGGGTATGGTAAGTGTGATGAGAACTATAATGTCTAGCTGAACAGTCAGGGAATTTCAAGAGGATCTAACCAAAGTTAAACCTGAGTGGGAGATGTAATGATTAGTGGGAGTTGGTTAGGTAAATGGAATAATAAAGTTATGGAAGCATGCTGTTACAGAGGAATCAGCCTTTGCAAGATGAGACAGAGCACAGTCAGGGTGGCAGAAAAACAGAGAACCAAGAAGATCAGAGAAAAATGATGGCACTAATATATCAGACATGACCCTGAGGGCCACAGTAAGAATCTGATATTTTATTCAAAGAACATCACCATTTGAAAGTTATTAAGAAAATTTGTGTTTTATAATACTATAGACATGTATAGAGATTGGTTTGGAGGAAAAGTAAGCCCTTTGGTCTGAAGGGAAAAAAATATTACTCATAGAAGAGGAGGCCTTTAATTTCAACTAGCAACCATTGTAGGGACCAAGAAATGGAATCAACAGGTTTTTGTCTTTCTCCCTCTCCCTCCTTTCCTTCCTTCCTTCCTTTCTTCATTCCTTCCTTCTTTTCTTCCTCCCTTCTTCCCTCTTTCCAAGAACATCCTGACTACACTTTGGAGAATGATTAGGAGAAAAGCAAGATAGAATAGGAAATAGGAGACAAAAAAATTAAAAGCTATAATTGTGACTTGAGTTAAGATGATTTCATTATTGATGGGGAAATGTGGATAAATTCAAAGGATCTTCTGGAGGTAGACAAAACAGGACTTGGTGACTGATGCATGTGTTGAGATGAGGGAGAGCAATGTTAAGAATGACTTTCAGATTTCTGGTTTGTGCAGCTAGGTGAATGGCAGTGCCCTCCGCCAAGAGAAGAAATACTGGGAGAAGAGACCAAGTTTGGGGGAAGAATGTGAGTTCAGTTTGGGATATTTGAAGTATGATGTGTCTCTAAGTCTTTCAAATTGTGTTGCTTAGTAAATCCTAAAACTGTCCAATGGATTTAGGTATTGTGGAGATTTTCAGTAGCCTCAAGGCAAGTGGTAGAGACCAATTTGCAGTAAGTTGAGAAGCAAGTGGTAGGTGATAGAGAGAGTAGAGGTATCTCTTCTTTAGAAGTTTGTCAGTAGGAAAAGAGAGACATAGTGATACATAGAGAGATAATACATTGAAGGTAGGACAGAGATTTGAGCACCTTTAAATGCCCATGACAAATGTCTGGTATAATGGGATAACTTGAGGATTCTGAAGAGAGCAGGAAGAAGAATAATGTACATTGTAAGGAAGACAGTAGGATTCAGAGTACAGGAGAAAGGAGTAAAGCTCTTCTGTGTTTCCTCTTTAGTCATCTGAGATTTAGAATTTAAGACAAAAATAAAAATACTTTTTAAGCATCCAGTCTGCCAGTTACTTTTACAAGCCCTTTGCCTTTCTCTTTTGTAAAGTTCCACAAAATTTGTTTTAATGAACTGTTGCTGGTTGGCCTATTACCCCTTCCCAGCATTTCAGAAAATGTCTGAAATACTACTACCACAGAGTTATTTTAAGACATTAAAATGATCCTAATGTCTTGGCCTAGCCACGGCCTATGCCAGTGAGGTGAGCCAGCAGATAAGTGACAAAGTATATATTACAAAATGGCAGCTACTTCACTTGCATTCTCACATCTCCTGCAGGAATCTCTCTTGTGGCTCACCCTAACTGGAAACATGTAGGAAATAGAATCATGGGGAATGTAGTTCAACCTAGCCAAGTTGCCATGTTACAGAATCACAAAACAACCTTGTTATTTCACTTGGTTTCACTATACAGTTTATTCTTTCACTTTTCTCTTTTGCACATACAGTCACTTTAGTGTTAAGGGCCTGACGTATAGTACCTCATTTAATCTTCACAACAACCTTGTGGTGTGTGTATTATCACCCTTATTTTATAGATAGGGAAACTCCCCATCTTTTCCAAGGTCCCTGAGCTAGAATATGATAGAGCTATAATTGAAATCAAGGTATCAGGACTTTTTCAGATAGTGGAAGAAAAACACATGTACTTCATACCATGGGAGGGGGCATCTTTTGGTTGGTAGGAACCCCACCTCATTTTTTGTCAGAATGCATTGCCCCCTTTGTTTAAAAAGATTTTATGAAAAAAATAAATCTTTCCAAAGGTAAAGGTTATGAGAAGATGTGTGGCTGAAGTACAAAGATGTGCACTATCTACCTCAAGGAATTCGTTTGATAAGACTGCAGCTGAATTTAGCATTCCTAATATTTCAGCCCCAGAAACTTCTTGGCTAAGAGCTGTCATTATCGAAAACTATGACTATATTTTAATTACGATATGGATTTATATATGGAGCATAGTACATCCACTCTTCTCTTCCCCCAAAATTACAGTCTGTTCTAATTAGTGTTTCAACCTAAATCTGCTGAGGCAAGATTCTTTTGAGTCTTCATCTCATGCCAAAAATCAGAATCACCACTCTACTAAGATTACTGGCAAATTGATATTCTGCTGACTACTAATTTATCTAATAAAGTTCTTTAGAAGAACAATAAAGGAACAAACACTTATGGAGTATCCACTATGTTCTAGACTCTCAATTAAAATACTGTGTCCAATTCTATGATATATATCAGAGACCCATAAAGAATGTACCATTAATATTTTTAAAGGTAAAAACAATAAAGTTCAGAGAGATTAATTAACTTGCCAAGGTAGATGAGTTTCATATATTATTTATTTATTTACATATATTTTATGTATGTATGTATATTTGTCCCTTATTTGAGGAAGATTTTAAATTTTTTATGTCTGACTATAATACAATAAGGTAAAAATAGGAATAAAATTAGGGAAAATAATCATAAATATGAGATAACATGGGTAGAAAAATAGATGATGTCACAAGTAGCATTATATATAGAATTTAAGCCACGAGGATCCTCTATATTTTCTATATTTCTATATTGTATACACACACACACACACACACACACACACACACACACACACACCACTCTGGGGTTTTTTTAGCACCCAATGAAAAGGGAAAACTACGATAACTTTTATTATTTACAATTTCTGTAAGATTTGAAATAAGTATTTCCTGAAAACAAGAGGAAAATATTTCCTGTTGGTCCTCAAAAGAAAATTCTATACAAGGAAGTATACAGTGCTCTCAAAAATATCATTATAAAAATATAATAACAAATTTTGCTTTAAAAATAATATCCTTTAATACAAGTTGATGGGCTGATGCTAAAACGTTACTCTAAAAGAAATTCCTTGCGTTGGAAAGGAGGATGGAAATAGGAAAACATTTATTTGGCCTGATATATTGCTTTCTGATGACCTAGATTAATTCAAAGATAGATTGTAGAGTATGTAGATGATTAGATGAAGAGCAAATTTTTAGTAAATATTCCATAAAAACTATTTGTTTAGACAAATTTTGATAAGTAAGAAAAATGAAATTGAATGAGAAATTGTACCTTCATTACAGGTATTTTGTGTGACTGATTAAAAGCAGAGCCATATTTGTTAAGAATCAGCCAAACTAGGGACAATAGCACTAGGAAACATTTGTCAAATGATTACTATGTGGTAACTCAGCGTTACATGCATCATCTTATTTTATTCTCCCCAGTTTCTTAGCAGAGTTTAAGAATCTGATATTGACAAGGACCTGAAAGGAAAATCACTCCATGTCTTTATGCAGGTTGGCTGAAGGAATATCTATGGTCAGGGCCAAGTTCTCAAGATGTCCTACTAGGTACACTCGCCCATGTAGATGTGGGTGAGTGAGGCCTCAAGGTTCTACACTATAGAGCAGTGGTTTCAAATACATTTTGTGTTACTTACCCTTTGGTATGTCTAATGAAAGCTATTGAGCCCCTCCCCGGAAAAATGTAAATGCACACAAACATTTTACATGCAATTTCAAGAGGTTCATGAAGACCCTAGGACATTCCCATAAACCTCTTTGAGTTGAAAACCTGTTGAAAAGTGTGGTCCTTGTAATTTTAGCTTGGATTTTTTTAAAAGCTTGAATAATTAAAGAATCGTCTTGGAGATTATATATACTTCCATAGAACTGATGAAGTGAGATAATATATATATAGCCATTGAGATAAACTGATTGGAAGAATTATACTGGATAAACAAGTGAAAATATACTGTGTATAACTTTTAACTGGCTCCCAATTTAAAAGCTTTTGACCACACTAGTGTGTATTTACTGATATATATCCCTTCTTCTGCAAAAATTAGATAGTAGGGCCATTTGTCAGTTAAGGTCACTCAGAATTTAAGAAGATAAAACATGTCACCTACCTGAGTGTGATACCTATTTTTGTAGTCACTATAGCATGAGCCACATCAGAGCTGCTATACCTGGTTGTGTGAGTTGTGCACTGCACAAGAGTTCCACATCTAAGAGTGTGTTATATATCATAGTGTTGTATATTTCTTATGACAACTTTTCAGCAGTGATTTTTTTTTTTGCTAATAAAATCTGAGTATACAGAGACTCTTTCAAAGGATAGAAATAAAGCAAAAAAGAAAGAATACTTTTTCCAGTTTCGTTTTTAAAAGATGATATAGAAAATAATGCCATAGACCTTACATACTCAGAACTTTCTCTAGTCATTGAAATTCAGGTTTAAAAAAAAGAGGCCCATAATACACTCTGCTTTAAACACCACACCTTTGGAAACTATCACTTGATCCATCAATATTCTGTACCTAACACCCCTAATTCTGATTTTATTAACAAGGCAAAAATCTTGTCGACATATTAGTGATTAAGGTCAATAGTGAGCTCATGTATATAGCCTACACTATGTGAGGAATGGTTAAAAGAACTAGAGTCCTGACTTGTACCCCACATCTTTAAAATACAAAATAAATAAATACAATTTAAAAAGAACTTACATTGGTCAACCAGTTAAAACTAAGAGGTAGCATAATTGAGAAACTTTCCAAAAAGTGTTTTTCCATGTTTATTAATTTGCTAGACTGCAGTAATAAAGTATTGTAAATTGGTGACTTAAGCAATAGAGATTGTCTCACAGTTTTGGAGATTAGAAGTTCAAGTATAAGGTGTTGGCAAGATTGGTTTCTTCTGAGGACTATGAGGGAGAACCTGTTCCAGGTCTCGTTCCTAGCTTTTGGCAATTGCCAGCTTTGCTGGCAATCCTTGGCATTCCTCTGCTTGTAGACACATTATTCTGATCTCTGCTGTTATTATTACATGGTGATATCCCTGTGTGTAAAATTTTTCCTTATTTTAAGGATACTAGTCATATTGGATTTGAACTGACCTGAATGACCTCATTAAATTGATTGCATTTATAAGATCCTATTTCCAAATAAGGTTACATTCACAGGTACTAGGAGTAGTCCTTCAAGATATCTTTTTGGGTGGACAAAATTTAACCCATAACATCATGACTGCCATAAAAGTGGGAAACCCTCATTAGAATCCCCTCTCATAGTTTAACTACACATCATAGCATATTAAAACTTTTAAGAAATTCTGCACAAATAAATCTGAGTTATTCATCCCAGAGCTCCCTAAATCTCACCCTTCTAGCATACCGACTGACAGTCTATGGAATATTTTTCTTCTTGGACGGAAGAAAGACAGAGATGTGAAATAAAAAGCGAGGTCTAGAATAGAATTTGAATTTTACCATCTCCTGACTGCCTGGTCTTTGGCAAATTATTCAACCTCTTTGGACTTTATTTTTCCCCTTTGTAAATTGTTGTAATTATTTCGGCTTAATACATTTTTCAAGAGCACTAAAAAAAAGAAAACATATGAAGTAAATTATTTACCTATGTACAGGGCTTGACACATGGCACAAATACTACAAGTAAAGTTAAGAGTGACAAGTGATAATGAGTGACACCATATGATATTTATCGAGCATTTACTATGTGTCACGGTTTCCATAATGCCCTTGTCTATGATATTTGTTTTAATCGTCATAACAAGCTTGTGAATATTATTGCTATTTTTATTTTTACTGCATCTCAAAGAGATAAAATTACTTACTCAAAGTCATACAATGTCAGAATGGGTATTTAAACCCAGATGTTTGTGGCTCTAAAGACTCATGAACTCTATGCAATCTGTATCAGATAGTAATGACCTAGACTGCAAGAAGCAATACGCCTGATAGTGACAAATAGAAGTTATTCTTCTCTCATATTAAGAACTTTGGAGGTAGGCTGCTGCTATAGGAGGGCTGACATCTCTGCAAACCTCTTTGCATTGTTGTCACTAAATGGTCTCTGCATCTATATCGTGTACTATTTTAGCACAGGTTGCTAGAAGTAGATTGGGAGGAGGCATCACTAATGCCTGTCCTGTTTGTCATGGCCACAGAAGCTTTGCCAGATTTCCCCTCATTACTACCACTTCTGCTTTTAGCTCATTGGCCAGAATTCAATCATATGATCACCAATCACTGTAAGAAAGACTAGAAGTATGAATATTTAGTTTTCCCAGAATTGATAGTGGAGATACTCAAGGGAAATGGTTGAGAATAGATGTTGGGTTAGCAAATCAAAATACCTTCTGCATACCATCTCTGGTTGATTTGATTGACATCTTGTTCCTTTAGAAGGTAAGTCAAACATCAATGGGCAGAATTAACCAGGATGAAACTATTGACTTAATAACAATTGTAAGTAGAACTGCTCAGCAATGATAAACCTAAGCAGATGGCTTACTTTAAGGGCATAAACATCTCAGTAGAGCATGTATTGCACATCTTTATATTCTTAAGTGGGGAACACATCTAGGAGGTCATTCAAACTAGCCTCCTTCTCCACCCCAAAGAATTTATTTCTTTGGAAGCACCTTAATCAGTGACTGCCAAACCTCTGTCTGTGCACAGCTGGGTAAGACTGTGATTAAACTGGTAAACTGATTAACAGTCATCTACCAGGGATGTGATTGCTCCTCACATTGAGAAGGTAGTTTTATTAGATTACCTTATGTGGCCTTTTTAGTCCTGATATGGACCACAAAATAGCCATTTACTATAATAGTTTCTTTTTCATATTATGTGTGATGAGTTAGTGAACTGACTACCTAGACACATGAAACATTAGGGAAGAAGTTTTGAAAGGCATTTCATTGTGCACCATCCTTTTTTTTCAGACAAAGACACTAAAATTCAGATTTTTCAGTAGCAGAACCTATATGAAAACTGAAGTCTCCAGACTAGAGTAAATAAAATAAGTAGAAAGAACATTTGACTTCATTTCAGACCTATGTTCAGATTCATCATATGCTAGCTTAGTAACCTTAAGTAAGTTAATTTTTCAAGACTTCTGCCTACCACATTTTTCAGCTAACTTTACTGGGCACCTGCTATAACCAGGCAGTTGCAAGACATGAGACACGAAGCTAATTAAGCCACTAGGCTTAATTTTGAGGACAGGTTAGGGTGAAAGGCAAAGATGTAAGTAAAAATATAAGTGAAATACTTTCAAGTACAGGAGTAAATGTGAGTGGGAAATAGAAAGGAGTAGCCAAAACCATTTGAAAGCATCAGAAAAGGCTTTGTAGAATATGACTTAGCTGAATAACTTGAAGGAAAAAGTGTTGGAACTTACCTTGGTGATTAGTTTCAGAAACAATAGTCCAGGCTAAGAAATAATCTGTAGAAATATGCTAGCTTTTATTTTTAAAAGAGAATACTATGGGTTTCTGATGACTGCTGTGATAAATAGATGAGCTAACACCTTCAAAAATAGCATTTTATTTACTCTTCTAATCCACTACCTTTTCCTCTATACCAAAGTTGAGCAAACTCTTTCTATAAAGGGCCAGATTATAAATATTTTTGGTCTCGTAGGCCAGTCTCTGATGCAACTACTCAATTCTACTCTTATAGCAGAAAAGCAATTATTGACAATAAATAAACAAATGACATGTCTGTGTTCCAATAAATCTTTATTTTTAAAAAAACCAAACAGGAAGTAAACAGGATTTGACCGACAAATTGTAGTTTACCAATGCTTGCTCTGTATTATGAAGTCTCACAGGGGATCCAGCTCTGTTATTACAAAGTACCAGAGAAGGATTATGAAACCTCAGGTAAAAATAAAATAAAATATAGATTGGGACATTGTCTTCACCTTCACCATATGATTCTTCCTTTAGGAGCTATGAAGAGTCATGTGACTCTTTCTCTTAGGACATTACACCACCACCAGCAATCCAAATTTTGCTTTCATAAAAAAGGTTTTTATTATAATTCTGCAGTGTATTCAAAACTCTAAAAGGGTAGAAAATTTTTAACTGCTTGGTAGCTTATTTCTAAGCTCCCAATATCCGAAAAGCTTAGCTATCACAACTTCAAAACTAGGCTTTAGTATGCTTTGTTGAAGGCAGGGTATTTACTCATGTACAGAAACTTTTGCTTTACTCCAAAATGTTACATTCACATTCTCCAAGTATGCTGGTTTCAAAATTTTCAAATCCATGTTTCACATATAAATTGCTGCAGTAATTCTCCAAGGTCAGCATAAAAATTGTTCCTGTTGGCCCACATTTGGAAAGATGATCTATGAGAAAACAAATGATCTGGCTGACATTTCTTTTCCTTTTCTTTCCTTTCTCTTAATTTCATGAGTTTGCATTTGCAACACTTCCTTTAAGTTCCTTTCTAATGTAATTGGACCCTCAGCCAAAGTGAGCTCTGGTGAAGGATCTCCAATATTATACATACAGCATTAGAATTGCATTGCAAAGGATTAAAAAGTAATATAATGAGGGTTGAGTCTCTTTTTTTTTCCATTTGGACTTTTATTAAATTTTCAAAAGATTGGAATATCACATATTTCACACCCTATAACCCAAATTATCTACAGCCTGATCTTCCATATAGTGGAAGAAAGAATGAATGGGAATGCAAAATGCAGCCAAAATGCAAAACTGCCTTTCTGATGAGTGTTCAAGCCATCAAGTAATTTTTATCTCTGGAATTTTACTAACCTGAGTACTAAAATGGATATTTCATGTGGATGGAATAATATTTTAAGACATAGTTTTTTATTGACGAATATCTGTCTACACTTAGGAAAAAATTAAATTGTAGGCTTTCTAAAATAAATTCAATTAGGGAGATAATAAAAAGAGTGACAACAATAATACCGTCATGTTATATTTTTATACATGTTTGCACTCTCCAAAGTATTATCATAACCTATACCAATCATCCTTGGAGCTGCTATTCTTCAGATAGGCAGCCTCAGGTAGAAAGGAGTCATTAGGGGATGGCTGGGGGTGGGTGGTACTTTGGGCAGATAAGTTATTGTGATTAACTTAGAAGGAGGAATTCTTTTTCTATTTTTCAGGTAGAAGAAGTTTAAAATTGACAAATGGGTTCCCTTGAATGGTAAAGACAAGTTTGTCAACATCTAGTTGCACTTCACTCAGCAATTTGTCATCTCCCACAAGAAATAAATATAAGAAAGCATTGAGTCGGTTCTTCTTTCCCTCGTTTTCTTCATTAGGAGAGGTATATGTTTAAGAGTAATCCTGAGAGTTAACAGCAATAATGATAGATAATATGTAGTGAGAAGTTAGTATGCACCAGGCACTACTCTAAAATCTTACCTAGGTGAATTCATGGTATCCTTTCAAAATCCCTCAAAGTAGGTGCTATTATCATACAATTTTAGGGATCAGCAAAGATGAGTAGACATTTTGAACACAAGGTCATATAGTTCCTAAGAAGTAGAGGTAAGCTGTGGATTCAGGCAGTTTGTATCCATCATTACTTGGCTTAGCCCCTTTGCTCTACATCCTCCATTTTCAAAGAGGCTTCACACTGGACTATGTCAGTATTTGTTTTCCAGGTTGGCATTATTGTTGTTCTTTATTTCTTCCTTCTTCTCTGATTTTAATGGAAAAATAATTGATAAGCTGTACTCTTTAGAGCATTAAATAGGTATCTTTCAATTCTTTCCTCATTTGCTGTAGGAATGTGGGCACATCATTTAACAGGTGGCATCTTTTTAATTTAAAAAAAATAACTGAATGACAGGAAGCACAACTATTATACTGATTAATCACCATAACAGTTGGTGCTAAATATTTCATGTGGATGGAATACTATTTCAAGACAGTTTTTTTATTGATGAATAGCTATCTACATTTAGGAAAAAATTAAATTGTAGGCTTTCTAAAATAAATTTAATTAGGGAGATAATAAAAATGAGTGACAACAATAATACCTTCACCTGATATTTTTATACATTTTTATACTCTCAAAGTATTATCATAACCTATACCAATCATCCTAGGAGCTACGTACAAAAATTAGCATTCCTATTTTTTGAAGTACAAAGAAGTTAGATATAAAAGCATTACCTGGTAAACACTCCCAACAGCCTGTATTTCTCCAAATGCTCACTGTTTGTTAAATATCTGATGTTTCCATTGGATTTCAAGCCACAAAGTCAGGATATGCTCCTCTTTTTTTTGGGCCGCACCCCTAGTTCTGCCCCAATACCTGACACATAGTAGATATTTAACAAATATGTTCAACCAAGTGAATGACAGACGAAGGTTAAGATCTGGCTTTGATGAAACTAGCTGACAGAACATAATCCAGGGTTTTTCCCTCAGGTTGTGAATATACAGCAAACTTTACAACAATATGAATTTGTAATATATAATTACAATTATTATAAATTATTGTTCTTAAAACCTTCTTTACATATTGGTCCTGGGTGAGAATTAAGTGTGATGAGCATTTGTTCACTTTAACATTTTGCCACAGCCCTCTCTTCCTTCAAATTCTCAAATGGGTTACCATCTCTGCAAAGCTTTCTCTTTTCCAGACAATTAGCTCCTCGCTACCCATGTTTCCACACTACATTCCATGAACCTTTCTCATTGTTTTGTCGCACTGCATTGTCATCATTTCTTGGCAAGTCTGTCCTCTTTACTAGATTGAAAAGATCTTATAGGGCAGGGCACTGTGTCATCCCTGGTACCTGGCTTGCTGCGTGTGTTAGCATGAAAGAACCCAAGCATCAAATTCTGCTTGAATGAGCACAAATTCCAAATTCACAGGATAACCCAGATTAAGCTTTTTGCATGACTTTGTAATTAACATGTGGGTGCCCCACCAGTGGTGATGGTACCAAGTCCTATTTCATTATTTTATACCTAATAAATATTTTCAGTGGTAAGGCTTCCAGATTCTTTGTTTTCCTTGAGCTAGTTGCCTATATGTGTGTTTAATTTAAAAAGTAATATCTTCAGTATTTGCCTAAGAAGCAGTTATAAACTACTAGTAATAGCTATGGTCTTGGATCATGTATTGTGCTAAGTGCTTTATGTACACTTTCACATGTTGTCTTCATAATAAACCAGAAGATATGTATAAATAGTAGTAAAAGCAGTAAAAGCTTTATTTTGAACTAAATGGTTATTGTGCCACTGCTCATTTCAACAGACAGTCAAAAGACAATTCATTTGGTATTTCCTCTATTCCCCACTCCATCTCTGATTTACAAATTGTTTAAAAAAAAAACACACCCCTATTCTGTAAAAAAGTGGAAATAAATAGCAATAGTTAAACAAAAATAAACCCAGCTCTAAACCATAGTTCCTTTCAACAGATGACCCAGATCACACCCCTGCTTTGTTAGCACTAAATTTTTAAAATGTTAAGTGTACATCTCATTCTGGTGCTGATAAATTGGAGCAACAAGTAAACAGAATCCACATTTCTCCCTGATTGGGATCTGTCTGATTGTTAGTGATGCTTAGAGGTCTTGGGGATACTTCCTCTAGCGTTTTCTCCTGGGTGTGCCCCAAATAACAGAACAGCCAGTCAGCCTGCCCATCAAGAATGCACCAGGCCTCTGACCCAGGGATGCTGATGGGAAAGTCCAGGCCAGGACGTCCATATATTTTAGAATTTGGTAGAATGGATATGAACTAAGTAACTGCATTAATAAATATGAATCCTTTTCTTTTGACCCTAAATGTCATATTTTCCCCGCTAAAATATTTTTTTCTTCAGAATCATGGCATGTTATTTGTAAAAACTGCTCATCTGAAATTGTGCTTTGCTATAGTGGATCTAACCTAGGTTAGTAAAAAGTCATTACTAGCCATTACTAAAAAGGGGCACAGAATTTCTGTGGTTGGGTAACTCCAGACTCTGCCTGATTAATACTCTAGAACCAATGCCTTAAGGTAAACACAAGGCCATACAAGGATATCTTTTTACTTGATTGTTTACCTCTAGCAGTGGGTTTATCCAAGGCTGAAAAGATTTGACATAAAGTCACTCTTGAGCAGTATTGTCTTGTGAAGCAGTGATTGTCAATCCTTGTTTCTTACTAGACTCCCTGGGGAATTTTCGAAAGCACAAATGCTTGGGTATTTCTCTGGATCAATTAAGCCATAATCTCTGGAGAGAGAGTGGAGAAAAAGCATTTTCTATTTTTCTACAAATCTTCTAACAGATTGTCATTTGCAGACAAGGTTGAGACCCACCTGATGTACAAGAACTGGTCTATAGAAACATAATGCCAACAAAGATCGTGCATATTTATTTGTCTATTACCTTGCCTTTTTCACACTTTTGTTTTTTTCCTAGAGCTATAGCGATTGCTATTCTACAATCACAGCTACCACCACCACTACCACCACCACCGTCATCAAACATTAGGCACCTGTGATGTAACCAACTGTTAATACATATCTCAAGAGCTAACAACTCCTCAAAAATGCATTGGTATTGGTATTATTATGTACCCTTTGTAAAGCGGAGATTGAAACTTAGAGAGACAATGATCTCACAGCTACTGTGCAATGGAATGCACACCCCAAAGCCTGTGCCCTCCTTGCCAGCTGTATGTTCCTTGAGGTTAGGGACCTAGTTTAGCAGTTGTTGAATTTCTCCTAGTGCTAACCTGCTCAAAAATGTTTGAAGATACTCTTCTATTTTTTATTCATCTGAATAGAATGTTCTGTTCTTCCAACCAGCTTTCCTTCAGTCATGTTGCTCCCACTGCTCACATCCCCAACCATTCCTCATCTCCCATCTCCCTCAAGCAGCAATAATGCTTTCTACCTCATTTGAAGAGTGGTCCCTTGAATGTCAGTCCCATGCTTTTGGTTTTATTTCCATATCTTTCAGTCTTGCACCCACCTCCATGTATATGCCAATTGCCCTGAGGTTACTTCATGGCCAAGCATCAGTGATTTTGTATTCCTGCGGGGAATAGGAAGAAAGCAGACAGGAGATACTTGTTTCTGTCCTGGTTCTATTTACTGACCAGGTATCCTTGAGATATTACTTAGCTTCTCTGAGTCTGTGTCCTTGTTGGTAAAATTGATACGTAAAGTGGATCATAATATATACTTCTCTATAAATATATGTTCAAGTTTCCAGGTATATGGCCTGTTTCATAGTAGGTTCTAGGTAAGTGGGTATTTCCTATTTCCTCTCTTTCCTACTTCTTGCATCTGTATCTGAGTAGTCATAATTAACCACTGCCACAATTGTTGCTGAAATGTTGCAACACCACTAACATTTGTCTAGTGATCACTTATTTCCCTAGAGGAATGTTAAATTTAATAAGAAATATACAGTGCCTGCAGATGAAGGCTTTATATATTTGTCCAGTAGAATACTGTTTCTCTCCTGGGGCAGTGAGGACAATAGAACTTGGAGACTAAGGCAACTGGTGGGATTTTGTGTTAAAACCAATTTATATTATTAGCTGAGAAATACTGCTAGTATGTCTGCATTCTTTAATATTGCCTTCTTTAGATACTGCTAATCAGCAAATAAACCAGACTCTCTTGAGACATACCTCATTATTTTCTCTACTTTTCCCTGTGACCATATTCTGACTGTACTTACTTACTGGAAGGCTTTCTATAATTGGGTTCAAACAGTTCAGTAAAGATACTAGTACTAATTTCTAAGTAATCAGTGTGACTTTTAGATGAAAGTGTGGCCAGGAGATTTACTGATACTGAAGATATTAAATTCCCTATAATTGTTTTTCTATACTTTATTTTCTGGACAGCAAAAAACAAAACAACTCACTTGTTAAAATTTAGGTTATAATCTCCAAGTTTTTTAAATATATGTGCCAACAATGCCATATGAGTAAGAAAAGAGACTCTTCTCTAAAGGAGATTATTTTAATAGGGGCTGTTTCCCTGGGGAGCTACTGAAACTCCAGGGTCCAGAGTTCAGCCCTGCTTCCTAAGAAGTGATCTGGATTGAGAGAGTGAGGAAAAGATATCACACTGAGTCGACACTCATTCATAAATTGGAAAAAGTGTATATCATTGCATCAAATAAAGGTGAGAGAGATGTTGGCATAAGATATGAGCAGGGAACTGAAAGCAGGAGAGATCATCTTTTAAAGTTCTCTGCTGTAGGATTAAAAAATAAAGAGATAGATAGATGAACAAATATCAACAAGCTTTTGTTGAATATCCACTGCATTAACTATAGAGGATAAAAAGTGGTAACTAATTAACTTTTCTAGATCTCAGCTTTAACTATAGAATGGAAATGATCAACAAGGCCTCCCTCAAAAATTATGCTGAGGATTTGATGATATAATGGTTTTAATAGTTGCTGACACATTAATATGTCATAAGTGTGGGTTCCTTTTATCTATTACTTTTGCTTTTAACACAGTCCAACAAGTTTTATTATCTAGTTGATCAGCCCGTAGCCTTTTGTCCCCTAAGCTTGATTAAGTTAAGGAGAAGAAATTGGGGGTTTAAGTAACAGCTGAAACGGTGCTGTGATACAGAGGAGAAAAAATTGCTAAAACTCTCTATAATATGTGATTGCATGTGCTCAAGATATAGAAACTCTTGAATATTAACATAAATGAAAATATACCATTTGAGTCTGTGCAAACATCATTACAATATAATTCATTACACAACAGGTGTTTGTCATGAATGAGCCCAGTGAGCAAATGAACATTAATTTATATCTAGTAAAATGATAACTACTACTATGTGTTAAGTGTTGCTCTGTATGTATTATCTTATTTTATTTTTTGAGTTGGAGCCTTACTCTGTCGCCCAGGCTGGAGTGCAGTGGCATGCTCATGGCCACCACAGCCTTGACCTGCTGGACTCAGGTGACTCTTCCACCTCAGCCTTCCAAGTAGCTGGAACTACAGGTACACGTCACCACACCCAGCTAATTTTTTGATTTATTGTAGAGATGAGGTCTGGTCAACTTGCCCAGGCTGATCTCAAACCCATGGGCTCAGGCAATCCTCTCACCTCAGCCTCCCAAAGTGCTGGAATTATAGGCATGAGCCACCATGCCCGGCTCTTATTTAAGTTTCACAGGCATGCTTCAAGGTGTGTATTATTATCACTTTATATATGAGAAATTGAGGCTCATAATTGTCAAAGAACTTATTCAAGATTACAAAAGGAGTCACTAGGACAATTTTAAACTATCCAGAAAACTTGCTTATTGGAAAATATTCTTTTTTGGTATCTCAGATAAAAATGAGCCAGAAAATATTAAACCAAGTTTTTAAACCAGTTGTGTGTAACATTTGTCAGAGAAAAGAGTGAACAAGTTGCTTTCTCAAAATAGGGTGTATCAAGAAAATAAGGCTTATACTGGAAATCTCAGTAGACACTAGAGAAAAGAAAGGGCATATCAGATGGGCAAACCTCCATGACAATTGCACCAAGATGGAGGTACAAGATTCATATGGGTACTAGCTATAACCTATACAGATTAATACTTGGTTTAAGCTTTATTTCCAAATAGTGATTTGTGAGTAAATAAATAAATAGCCATCTTATTTACATTCTGTTACCAAAATATATGCAGAGCATTGCAAAACTTCAATGCTTGCAGTGAATTATCCTCTTGATTTTATATTTTCATATTTCCAAGTGTCTTAACGAAGTTTACTGCCCTTTCTGCTTAATCTGTCTGTCCTCCTATGTTGGTTCACTAAATATCCAGCTCTCAGTGAAACCCATGGCCATGGTCACTGTGTATAATGATATTTTATAAAGTACTGTTTCTTCTTTAATAGTTGCATTTGAGAGAAAATCTTCTTTATTTCTGGGATCTTACTTCTGTTGTGGATTCTGTTAAATAAATTCTTCTGTGAGTCAGTGAACTTGGAACTTGCCCATAAGCCTCAGAGGCTATTAGCAAGGCTAAGAAGATACAAGAAATATGAGGGTTTAAGACCACTATCAGATATGGGACTCCTGCTCAGAAGTACCAAATTATAAAGTCACTTAGGCCAAATTTGTTCTTAATCTATAAATTTTACTGAGAAGAATATTTATTGATGTGAAAAATTGTTAACAATATATTAAATGTGAAGGTGTATTAAAAAGGGTAAGCGTATGATAGTGTAGAAAAAATATATGATACAAATATCATAAAAATTTGTCATCTCTAAGAATGGTACTTTGGGTAATTTTTTCTTTGCTTGTTTGCATTTTCTAATTTTTTTTTTTTACAATGAATGTGGTAGTTACAATAATAGTGGTAATGACTAATATAGTAAGCTAAGTGCATGGGCTCTGCTCTGGGGTTGGACCACAAGTGTTTGGATCCTGGGTTCCCTTTTATTAACTGGGTTAGAAATAGACTAGATTTTGGAATTGTGCCCCACATCTTTAAAAAATTAAAAAAAGAAAAGAAATAGACTAGATATCTCACATATAATATCTCACAATATCTCTGCATCTACTAATTGCCCAATTTTATCCATGAAAAAACAAAAGCTTGTAGAGTTGAATAAACGTGTCCATGGTCACATAGAATATTCACATATCAAAACAGTAGAATTTTTTTAATCCTGATTTTAAAAGGCACAGTCATGTTAATTACAGTATAACCTTGCATATGGATTTCTTTTTTTGAGTTGGAGCCTCACTCTGTCGCCCAGACTGGAGTGCAGTGGCCCCTCCCGGCCACCGCAGCCTCGACCCGCTGGGCTCTGGCGATCCTTCCGCCTCAGCCTTCCAAGTAACTGGAACTACAGGTGCGCGCTACGCCTGGATAATTTTTTTTTTTTTTTTTTATTGAAGGGATGAGTTCTCACCAAGTTGCCCAGGCGGGTCTCGACCCGCGGGCTTAGGCAATCCACTCACCTCAGCCTCCCAAAGCGCGGGATTACAGGCTGAGCCACTGAGTCGGGCTTGCATATGGATTTCTAGCAAGACTATAAAAAGCTTAATGCAATTATATATATGTGTGTGTGTGTGTGTGTGTTTACATATACATATATATGTGTGTAGGAGGTTTGTGTATGTGTGTGAAGCTGGGGAGAGGAGAGAGATAATTCCCTTGGATTGAGTTTGGAAATTGAGAGGTATAAAGATATGGGCAAGAATATTCTATTTGTGGATACCCTACTTAGCAGATTCATCAAGCTTGTCTTTTTCTCTTCTACTCTTGCTACAGTCAGTCGTGTTCTACATTTCTTCAACCCAGAAGAGATGCAATAGCCACAAGCCTGCTTCACAGTGGGAAGACTGGCTGTTTTCCTAGACTTGGCTCCTGGTGAGCCATGCTGGTCATTTACTGTGGTTGCTGACTTGTGGCTTAGCACTAGAGATGATGGCCCAGCATAGGGAGGGAGCTGATGAGAGTCAAGAAAATGGGTTAAACATGGGAAGCCAGGAAAGGAAGTTGATCCATGTGACTAGCATCAAGCTCAGTGATCTCTGTAAAAGGCTTCTCTGAGTGAGGCCAAACTGCAAGTTGGAAGTAAGGGAGCAAACTTTATGAGTCAATGGTTACGCCCGGGGTTGGCACTTATTTGTGGCATATCAAGCAGACATGAAATTGGGTGAGGGTTAAAAATGGTTAGAAGAAATAGAATTAAATCGAGTACAAAAGACACTGGATTTGCAGTAAAAGACTGGGGAACAGGGAGAGATGAAGCTGGGGGAGTTAAATGGTTCTCCAACAAGAGGCTGTAACAGCTATCCTCCAGCTGTGAGAGCATTTAACCAGATAATTTAATTTCTCTGGTTTTATTTTTTAACATCTCCCAATCATTATGTTGGGTAATGTTGAATTACCTGGTAGGCAAATTAAGGATGTACTTAGAGAACTAGCAAAGCACGGAACCCCCCAAATGAGAAAAGGTCCTATTGGCAAACACATCAAAATTTCACAATCAGAAAAATTTAGAAAGAATACATTTTAATTACTGTATTAATCTGAGTGTCATGACATTAAAAATAAAATAATTATGTTAAATTATATTGGCAGGTCTACTAATCATTTCAGGGCTTGGGGTTATTACATATCTTAAACCCTGTAATTGCTTTAGGATCCTTTGTAGTCATTTTCTTCATCATCATCATCATTGTCACCACCATCCCCCTAATGTGAGTCTTTGCCATATACCAGATAGACATAGTGATAAGCGCATTACAAAAATTACCTGATTTAGTCCTCACAACAATCCTGAGAGATAAGCATCATCCTTCTCATATCACATAAGAGGTGACTGAGGCGGAGAGGTTAAGTGACTTGCTTGAGGTTCCACAGCTGATTGATGGTGTAGCTGAGAAGTAAATCCATTTTTCCCTTCTCTGGAGCTCTTGAGTACTCCATGAGTGAAAAAGGTCATATTGCTATCAATGTAGGTAGTTAGAAATGACATTAACAGTTTAAGTTTAAAGTTTTTTTTTAATGGTTGGAAAACCTAATCTTCATCATACTTTTAGTGCTTCAGAGGGGTCATCTCAGCTTGGATATTGGTTCAGAATTCCTTAGAGATGCGTCAGTATTATCAACCTACTTGTTCAACAGATATTTTAGTAATTCCCACCTGGGCATGTTCTTATTATCAAAATCAGAGAGTTTTGTTTTGTTTTTAGATTATCCTATGAGCACAATGTTGCTACCAGTGCCAGCATGGTATAAATGTCTTTGTTTTACTTTTGAAGCCATGTTAAAATAGTTGTTCACCTTTCCCTCCCTTCCTTGCTTCTGTTATTTTTCTATCATTCTTTTGTGCTTGCTTTATTGCTTTATTCTTTCTTTTACGTAGTAAAAAACTTTACTTAAAATATAAGGCCTTGACTCGGTTCTGGATGGCATCAGTTTTAAATAATAAGAAAATATACTTTTGGGGGCTGTAAATTTTAGCTATTTGTATTTTGGAATGCATTTTTTCCTGTGGAGCTGTATATATTTCAAGTGGTAAATTAATTTAACACATTCTGATTTTGTTTGTCGAGCTGGTCTAGAGTGGAGCAAATTTTACTCACATATACAGCAGCTTTCTCAGTTGAAATATCACTTTCTTGGAGAAGTCATCCCTAAAGCCTCTCATACAAACTCTCATAGTCTCTAAACTTATTTTTTTATTACTGTTATCAAAGTTCTCATTAAATTATAATCTCATTAGTTATTTATTCAAGGTATCTCCCATTAATCTAAAATCAACATCAGGGCAAGGTAACTATCTATCTGATACAAACCTGTAAATTGAAGGCAAATCACTATAGTAGGCATGCAATTAATATTTGTTAATGAGCCGGGCTCGGCGGCTCAGCCTGTAATCCCGCTCCTTGGGAGGCTGAGGTGAGTGGATTGCCTGAGCCTGCGGGTTCAAGACCCGCCTGGGAAACTTGGTGAGACCTCATCTCTACAATAAATCAAAAAAAATTAGCCGTGTGTGGTAGCGCGAGCCTGTAGTTCCAGCTACTTGGAAGGCTGAGGCAGAAGGATCGCCGGAGTCCAGCAGGTTGAGGCTGCGGTGGCCGGAGGTGGCCACTGCACTCCAGTGTGGGTGACAGAGTGAGACTCCAACTCAAAAAAATAAAAAATAAATAAATTGCATATATTTATATATATTATATATATATTTGTTAATGAATAAACAAAATATTTCACCCTAATTTGTTTTCCTTTATTTCGTTCTTAACCTTATGGACAAGTAGGTTACAACTATTTCAACAGTTTGCTGCTTTTGAGAATTGAAAATGTCAACAAATGTTATTACCTTTGAAAGCTAATGGAGACCATGAGACAGCTATGATATGTGTTACTTGTCTCTGGCAAATAAAATCTCTATATCTGCTAGTGGATAAGAAAGTAATTAAGTAACGTGAAAGGATTAGCAAAATGCACAAAACTGTCCCCTCAAATCTCCATATGATCACCAATGCTGGTCAGACTTCAGAAGTTCTGTAATTTATCTCTGGGAAAATATGAGCATTATTTTCATGAAAACCAAATCTTTCAGCATTTTGATAACAAAAACTTTATTTTATCCTGACTTTGTATCTCCTGGAAGGAGACTGAAACATAGGGTTAGCATACTCTAAAAGAATAAGATTTGGGCAAATAATTCTTATTTTAAATATTAATTTAGTGAAAGTCCCAGAGCCTGTGGCTCTGAGAAATTCTGTTTAATGTATGCCCAGCCTGTGGAGCATGTGGAAGTGTTCATCCCATCTATGGGCAGATTTTATGGCTTGGTAGCAGATACTCCCTTCTCTGGCGGGCCACCCTCAACATACCACACTCACACAACTCAGCTTTGTATCTCTGACCCTGCTGTTCTTTTAAAAAGTGCCACTGTATTTGTGACAATAGTATTCTCAGCACTTGTAAGCCTTAAATAATTTGTCTAAGACCTCATATTCTTAGAATAAGTTAATTCCTGGTATGTGTGCTATTATGAGGATTAAATGAGATCTAAACACTTTGGACTCCTAGAACTTTCAGAAAATCGAGATGTAAAGCTAAACATTATGGATTTTGTCATAGCTATCGTCATTTTTTGTTCAGAGATAAAGCTATTATATTGTAAGTGCTGCTCTTGTGTGGGTTTCTTCATGCTCAGTTAAGAAGTTTGGCTTTAAGAAAAAAGTATATGTGGCCTTTTGCTTTCCTATAGCTTAAATGTACATGGCAACTGCCAAAGTTATTAAGAAATAGAAGTGACTGCTTTAGATTATTTTTGAGAAGGGGCCAACTCTTTTCTGTTCCAGTAGAAAAATACAGCATAGATCAGCAATGTCACAAAAAAGAAACTGTGTACTGAATGCCAAGTCAGTCATGGGCCAAACCCAATGGTTGACACGGCCCTAGATCACAAGAGCATATACTTTAGTCAGGGCCTAATTTAAGACAAAACCAATTGTGCTTTCAGTAGTTGGGGAACCATTTGGAATACAGATGTTTAATGACACAATTTTATTTTCAGAAATAGTACATGGGTTTCAAAAGACCTTCCCTTGGACAAAGGCACCAGAAGGGTACCAGTGCTTTCCATTTTTTCTTATCGAATCACATGCAACAGGGACTTTACATGTGAACAGCCCAAAGGATATGGATAGAGAAAGCCATGGGGATGTCTGAAAAATGGGCTAGAACTCAAGGTGGTAGGTGGACACGACAGCCATGTGTGCAAGAATTCTACTGAGTCTTATCGAGAGTCTACGTTATAGCTCTGTAATGAGCTACAATGTCTCTCCCTCACTAGTGGCTCTCCCTCCTAAAAGGACTTGTTTCATTGCTTTTAACTCCTTTATAATTCAGAAGAGATTGATTTCTATCTTGAATTTGAGTGCTTTCTGGAGCTGAAAGGGGGCCTACCTGAACAGCACAGTAGACATACCAGTGGAGGAGGATATGAGCATTTGTATCAAGATCCTCTTTAGGTTAATTGTTAATTTGCTCCAGGTGGTCTGAGGTGCTATTTCTGATGTTCCACCTGCCTAATTGAACAAAGGCCACCTAGTAAATTGGATGCGAACAGGCAATATGTTCCCTCATTTTCCTCTAGACTTCTTACACATTATTTACCTAAAGAAGGGTAAGTGATATCATTGTCTTCAATGGGAAATTGTAGATATGAAAGGGAAAAATATGAGATAATTGATATCGTACTTTTCTTAACTAATGGATGATATTTAGAAAATTGTATATAAAGTAATACATAATCCTTGCTGCACAATTTGCACCAAAAGAACATATTCCAAGGATGAAATAAATTATCTTTCTGTTGAAAAGAAAATATTTAATTGCTCATTGTGTGCTTATAAATTTGCACCAGGTGAATACTCCCAAATGTATTCTGTGTCAGTGCCTGGGCTTCAACTGGGTGCCTTGGGCCCAACACTAATTTTACAGAACCCAACCCACAGATAATTTGCAATTTATGTCTTTGTTGGCTTGTGAGTGAGATCTAGAATAACGAAGATTTCTTTGAAAGGTCTCAGAGTGGGCACTTTGGCACTTGGGTGTACAATACCACATTTCATTTAGCCCAGCAAGTCTAAATGAACACTCACTGTCAGGTGCTGAAAAACTCTACCCCAAAGTAGTTGGTAACTAATTTCTGCTTGACCTTCTCACCAACATGGGTTTTATAAAATTAGAATTTGAGCTGTTTTGTTTTTCTCAAACCCCACAGTTTGACTCAGAGACTAACATTTAAAATACTTACATCAGACAAAGGAAGGTAGAAGACTTTTTTTTTTTGGAGAGAAGTAACACAGTGAAATGGGAGGCATCAGGATTTGGAATTAGAGGTAAAGTTTGGGTTTGACTCTTGGCTTTGCTATTTAATAACTGCATGATCTTGAGCAGTTACTTAGCTTTTCAGAACCTCAATTTTTTCGTCTAGAAATGGGAATGATAACATTTGCCTTTCAGGACAGTTAAAGGACTAGCTCTAATTCTGCAAGTTTCTTAGCACATTAATAGTAGATGATCAATAAATGGTGGCTTCAGCTGCTATGATTGAAACTGCTCTACAGCCAGAAGAAATGGGGCTTGAATCAGTTTGAACCTTTTTCTTGTGGCTGCAAAAAACTACAGATGCTTCTGGCCGTGTATGAGAAAATATAATTAAGGCAAACCTTTATTTTCATTTAAGTCTTTTGAGTTTAGAAAACCATTTTCATCAGACCTCTCAAAATTCTGATTAATCCTTTTCTTAGGATCTGTAAATAGGAATAGAGAAGGCAAATGCAAATTTTATGCTGACACCTAATTTAAAAACTGAAGTTCTAGGATCACTAAACGTACCTCATCATTTACCCGTTTTTTGATGGCAAAGAGAGTGATATGATGTCACGTGTTTATACCTAGAAAAAGAATGAAAACAGGAACAGTGAAAAGATTCAGGACTGAACACTGAGCTTTGAATTCTGGTTCCAACAATATCACTTACCAGCTGTCTGACCTTAGATACATTATTTCATGGTAATGAACCTCAACCTCAGTTTCCCCCTGCCCTGCCTACCATGTGTGCCTATTGTGAGGATTAAGTGAAATCAAGGTTGTAACAGTGTTTTCAAAAACCAAAGTCTTACACAAAAAATAAGATGTTTTGCATTGGCTTTCATGTGTGGCTTCAGTGTTGGAAAAAACCTCAGTTTTATTTCTGGTTCCACTACTTACTAACGTTGTGAGCATGGGAAATTTGTAGCATATTTCTAAGCCTATTTCTGTATTTCAAATTATCAACTTGATATTTACTATATAGGGTAATTAGGATCAAATGAAATACATATTCTTGACACACACCATAAGTACTCAATAAACGGTAGGTATGTTTTTGGTGGTAGTGATGTTATTTAGCAACTGGCTGAGGTATAGAATACATTGCCCAAAATATGAGTTTGGAAAATAAGTTTAGGACCAATATGGAATCCTGACATTCAATTGAAATTAACTGACCTTTACTGAGTGACTGTTCACAAGAACCAAAGAATTTTTAAATATCAACCTCTGAAATGTATAACTGAAATGAGGAGGAGGAAGATGATGATGAAGATAGATAGATATTATTGAACATTATTATGTGCCAGGCACTGTACTAATTACTTTACAGAAATTAACTCATGCTGTTTTTACATCAATCCTGAGGCAGAATTATTGTCAACCCTATTTTATAGATGAGAAAACTGAAGCACAGAGAGGGTAAGTGACTTGCTCACGTGACAGCTAATAATGGTCAGAGTTGGGATATGAACCCAGAAGCCTGACTCTAAAGCTCATGCCTTGTCTATTTTGAACAAGAAAAAAGAAGAATAAAAATGTACAAGGTTTTTTTCACATTATACACAAACATAAAAAATGTTCCAGAAAGGAAGAAAACTCTATCAGACTTTAAATATTTATGCAGTGGTAAAATGAACTCAGCCTTCAAATGGGCACAATAAAGAACTGTCAGGGAAGGGTAGCAGTTATTTGTCCCCATGCTTGAATTAGTGATGGAGGTGGACTAGAAGTAACAGTCTGACTTCTGAGGCCATGTTATTAATCATTGTGTCATATTGCCTCTCTATTTGGAAAACTGTTCTTGAAAAAAATGTAAAATTGAGAAAATCCACCGTTCTATACTCTTTAATCACTTTGCTATGTGTTAAAAAATAATAAAACATATTATGTTTATAATAAAACATGTTAAATTTATATTTACATAGTCAATTGGGGGAGGCATTGTTATTAAACTTAAAGATGTTGACAGGACATCACTCCTCAGTTGTTGCCTGTCTTTGAGCAACCAGCATATGGCCTCATATACTCTAATCCATTCCCTTATTATTACGAATGAGGACACTAAAACTTAGCAAGTTATAGTGACTTGTCTAAAATGAAATAGCTGATCAGTGGCAGAGTTTAGGATATTTTCTAAATCCATGTCCCATGTGTTTCAAGTTTGATGTAATAACTATTCATTGAGAAATAGTAATTATATTGTGGAACAAGGGGAAAGATGGTGTGAGTTTACAAATTAAAAATTAAAAAATAGTTCCTGCTCTTAAGTAGCTTAAGGTGTAGTAGGAAAGACAATTGTGCCCTCATAGAATTGTAGAACTCACCTTAATGGGACAAGTTTAATAGCAAGGGAGATCCTGCACGTTGTCCCTTTACACGTCCATTTCATCACTTAGCACACTTGTTTATTCAAAATCTTTGTGTCCTGCTAGCATTTTACCCTGTCTACAGTTCACTCTTTATCCCTAGCTCCTGGAAAAGACTAGTCACTCAATAACTATTTATTGAACAAACACAAAATCAAAATAATATGGAATCACAAAGGAGGAGATGATTAATTAAGTGTGAATTTGAAATGTACTGGCTGAAGCAAAGCCAATTAGGTATAACTTCACCAAAATGTCAAGTCTCTAAGGAGGAGAGATCATTTAGCTGAAAGAGGGCATGTCATCTCTATTAATCCATACCCCTACCCTTAGGCAAATTTACAGATGAATTACCTCTGACAAGTCAGAGTCTGGCTTATTTTTAAGCCAGAAGTCTTCTTTAACTCTTTGATAAATTTAGAAAATATCAATTACAAGTCATTCATCAGAAAAATAGGAGCTTGTAAAATGTAAATTAAAGAAAGACTAATTCTACCTTATAGCTACCTCTCAATTTCTGAGTATGACAGCCTCAAAAAGTCAGAGGCCCTGCTTCAAGGGAGGCCTCAGTGGTGTACAAAACTGTACCATAGTAAGAGCAATTTCCATTTATATTTGCTTCATTTTGATTCTAGGTATTCAACCTATGTATTTTAATGACCTTTAAAAAAACCTTCTTTCCTCTATTTGTTACTGTTCCCTCTCCTTTTCCTCCATCCCTCCTTCCCTCCTTCCTTCCTTTCTTCCTTCCTTCCTTCCTTCCTTCCTCTCCCCTTCTTCCCTTTCTTTTCACCAGTTATAACTACCATAATGTTATTTTTTCACATCTCATTATTTGTACATTTCCTCCCTCATAAAACTTAGAACAGGGGATGATACATGCTGGTGCCCTTCCCAGGGTCCCCACACTCTCCCACACCTTGTCTGCTCCTGACTATTGGAAAAGAATCAGTCGAGTGCCTAGCATAGGAAGAATGCAAGAAACAGGCACTTGGAAACTACACACCCAGGATATTACGTGTGTTATATTTCCAAAAGTCAAATGAAGAGCCACCCTACCATGTAAGTCAATACAATTTAAATATTTAAATTAACTCTCAAGTTGATTGGGCTTGGACAAGAGCCTAGTGATGCCTCATTTACAAAGTTCAGTGTTTAGTACTACAGTTCCTATGCTAAGAGCTAAAGAAGACAAAAGACAAGAGCAAAAGCATAAAACTAACTTTAACTAAAAACTAGTTAATGAATACACAATATAAAAAGATGTAATTTGTGAAATCAAAAAACATAAAATGTATATGTGGGAGGAGAAGTAAAAGTGTAGCCTATTTGCATGCAATTAAAGTTATGTTGTTATCTGCTTAAAATAGATTATTTTGACTATAAGATATCTTATGTAAGCTTCATGATAACTACCAAAAATACCCATAGAAGATACACAAAAGAAATGAAAAAGGAATGAAAGACAGCAAGGGAGAAAAAGAGGGACAAAAAAGCTACAAACCAGAAAACCATTAACAAAATGGCAATAGTAAGTCCTTCTTTATCAATAAATATTTGAAATGTAAATGGATTAAACTCCCCAGTAAAAAGGCACAGAGTAGGAAGAAAAAAACTTGACAGTGGAGCCAGTTGGACTGTGTGAATTCCTGTGTGAGTGAGTGAGTGTATGGATAAATTTTCATGTGTGTCTCTTTGTAAGTGGGTGTGTGAGGGCTCACTGAGTGGGGAGTCAGGAGCAAGTGGCCTGGGCTCTCCTGGTGAATTGACTGGTGCCAGCAACAGCTCTGCTTGGACCCTATAGCCTCCTAGGATGCAGACACTGAGGGCCATCTCCTAAAGTCAGCAAACATTTTTCTGGGGAGGTACTGCCAAGAGTGACAGCCACTGCCAGACTGCCCAACCACTGCAGTGCCAGGCCTGACAGTGAAGGCTGTGGAGGGAGTGCAGTGAGGGAGCCAGAGGCAGGGTCCTACTGGAGAAGATGAAACAGGCCCCCAACACCATCTTGAAAAGAGGGCAAGGAAGTACTGTGACTTGCTCATCATGGAGCAACAGACCCGTTCTCGGTGACTGGTGGGTTAGCTACTCAGGTGTTGAGCATGACCCAGAGGGAATATCCTGAAAGCACAAACTTTGGAGGGACAGGATGAGTGTGGAATCTCAAGTGCCCCACCCCCTACCCTGATCCAGCTGTGGGACAAAGGGTGCAACCAGAAAAGGACAAGGAAGACCACTCAAGAGATCAGCAGTGACTCCTGGCCTGAATGAAACCCCCTTCCCCAGCAATCCCTGAATATCAGACCTACATGACTGGGGCATGACTAAGTGGGATGAACACAGGTGTAGCCTGGACAGCAGCCACACTAGGAGAAGTCTGCTCTGGGATAAACTTGTTTGGGAGCACCTGTTGGCAGCACCTGGGCAGGAAACAGTCCCACACTTCCTCACCACAAGAGAACAAGAGGGGAAGACTGTCATCTCACCCACCTCCACCTCCCCCTACTTATGAGAACAAGAGGGGAAGACTCATTTCACCCACCTCCACCTCCACCTCCTCCCCCTGGACTGTACTCCGGGGATATTGTGAACAAGCCTGCAGACCCACAGGAGGCAGCAAGCAAGCTTACCTGTGAGCAGCTGAGAGGAATAATTAGAGTACCAGCCTCAAGAGGGTGGTTAGTGCCCAGAAATTCTTTTTAAAATTTTTTTTTCTTTTTTTTCTTTTGTTTTGATTTAGTGTGTGTGTGTGTGTGTGTGTGTGTGTGTGTGTGAATGTGTGTGTTAAGACATTCCTCCCACACTCTTTTTCTTTTTATTTTGTAGTGTTTCTGCTGATAAGTCTGTGGCTATTCTGGTTGGTATTCCCTGGTAGGTAGTCTGACCATTCTCTCACCGCCTTTTTCTTTTATGTCTACTTCATGTAGGCAAATTATTATGTGTCTAGGGGTTGGTCTTCTCATTTGATGTCTGGCAGGTGTTCTCTGAATCTCTTGTGTTTGGATGGTTGCCTCTCTGGTGAAATGGGGACAGTTTCCCTGGATAAACTCCTGGAATACTTGTTTCAAAGTATTGTCCATTTCCCTTTCTTCTTCTGGCATATCAATCAGGTGTAAATTCAATCTCTTGATATAGTTGCACATCTCTTGGAGGCTTTGTTATTTCTTTCTGAATTTTCTTTCTATGTTTTTAACAAATCAGGTTAATTTCATGTTTGGTCTTCGAGTTCTGAGATTCTTTCTTCTGCTTGGTTGATTCTGCTTTCCCAGCTTGTCATCTTGTTGTTTGTTTCCTGGATGAAGTTTTTACGGCCAAAATCTCTGTTACAAGTTCTTTCAGTGTTGCATCTTGTCTTTCCTGAGTCTTATTCACTCTTTCCATCCATTCCCTAATCCCTGTTGCTTTCCATTTGTCTGAAAGTTTTTTTCCATCTTTTAACTTTCAGTCTGTGGATGTGCAACAATTGGTGATTTCCATCATTTGAACTCTGAGGTCTAATTTTTTGTGTATTGCCTCTTTAGCACACTGGGAATTACCTGTGTTCTTCCATTGGTTTTTCCTCATTTGTGACAGATCTTTTTTATTTTCTCTTTTATTCTGTTATTCAGTGGTAGTGGGTGAGGTTTTCACTTCTGATATTTGCTCAGCCCTCTAACCTTCCCTGATCAGAGCCTCCAAATTTGTTGTTTTGAAACAGGGATGGGGGTGGAAAGCTTTGCTGTTTCTTGTAGCTTTGAAAGTCGAATAAGGTGGATGGTGGGGGGCTTGGATTCAGAAACTACTTACAAGTCACAATGTTCACTGACTGGGATGTGGACCTCCTGAGATCCACTCCCCACCACCACTCTATATGACAATGCAATGGGTATGTGTGTGTACCCTCTGAGTCCAATATAAAGTAACAGTAATGAGGAGAACAGAGAAAAGTAGAATAAAATAGAATGGACAGAAATAATTAAAAAATAAAATAAACCACAGAAAAACAAAAGCATAAACAAGAACAAACAAACAAACAAAAACCAAAAGGAAAACAAACCAAAACCAACAGAAAAGAAAACACACAAACCAAAAAAACAAACAAAACAAAACAGAAAAACCACACACACACACACATGCACAAAGAAAAAAAGAGGGGAAAAAAGACAAAAAAAGGGAGGCATGCAAATTGGACCCTCATATACACATTCACAAACACTAAACCAAAACAATAGAAGAACAAAACAAAACAACTACAAAAGAAAAAGAAAAAGAGGGTGGGAGGAATGTCTTCACACACACATTCACACACACACACACACACACACACACACACACTAAATCAAAACAAAAGAAAAAAAAAGAAGAAAAAATTTTAAAAAGAATTTCTGGGCACTAACCACCCTCTTGAGGCTGGTACTCTAATTATTCCTCTCAGCTGCTCACAGGTAAGC
>CAUYQG010188088.1:0-33343 GCA_963574415.1 Tarsius wallacei
CAGGTGAGAGGGTTTGGGATCGGCAGTTGAGAGAAACTGCCAGGGGAGGGAGGGTCACACCTCATCAACTAGGGTACCTGCATAATGAACATTTGTAAACCTAACCCTGAATTGTACCCCACATCTTTTAAATAAATAAACAAATAAATAAAAATGAAAAGAGAATTTAGTAGATAAAATTATATATACTGCTTTTAAGTTAAAAAGCATTATAGTTAATTTTAAGTAAATGACATTCTTATTTCCAGAAATAAGCACTGGAATTCAGATACAAATCTCATGCCTGTTTCATCTACGTTGATTTTTTTTTTTTTTTTTTGAGTTGGAGTCTCACTTTGTCACCCAGACTGGAGTGCAGTGGCCGCTCCTGGCCACTGCAACCTTGACCTGCTGGGCTCCGGTGATCCTTCCGCCTCAGCCTTCCAAGTAGCTGTAACTACAGATGTGCGCTACCACGCCCGGCTAATTTTTGATTTATTGTAGGATGAGGTCTCGCCAAGTTGCCCGGGCAGGTCTTGAACCTGCGGGCTCAGGCAATCCACTCACCTCTGTCTCCCAAAGTGTGAGATTACAGGCTGAGCCACCGAGCCTGGCTGAAACCACCCTTTCTATCATTCTGGATCCGCACTTCATTCCTGGTCTATCTGTACTGATTAGCTGCATGACTTTGGAGGCCACTTTACTGCCAATGGACAATGAATCACAGTTGGATGCTCACAGATCCACTAGCTAGTAGGGCCCATTGCCAGTAGAGGTCAAGTGCCTACCTACTGTTCTCTCCTCCTAAGAAGGAGCTCACAGTATGGAGTCTCCCTTGTGGTTGATCCATTCACATTCTGCACCCAACACTTGTAGAGTGAAGCAACAGAGGGAACATATAGGGCCAATTATTGAATTCAGATTTCAGCTGTTCAGCAGCACAGTGGGGGATATTCTAACTAGAAATAAGATGCATTTAGCACCTTTACAGTTGTGCGAATGATACCTGTCAGGACCCCTGCACCGATGAGTAAAAGAGACTAGGGAACGTCTCAGATCTCTAATTCTGATTTATAGGATTCTGTAAATGTAAAAGCAATAGGCATAACACTTAGCAAAAATTAAAATAAAATTTTATTAATTTATACCTAAGTTAAAATTCAGACAATAGCATGTGCTGTACATTTAAATGTTTGACAGAAACAGGACACACTAAAAAAAGAGAGACATGATCAAGGAGATAAAAGAGAATTTTAATTTTTAAATTTAAATTTAATTTAATTTTAGATTCAGGTGGTAATGTGCATTTTCGTTACATGGTCATATTGTGTAGTGTTGGGGATTGGGTCTCAGGTGGCCATCCACAGAGGGTGAACATTGTGCCCCATAGGTAGCTTCTATACCCTAACACCCACTTCTAGCTCCATTGGTGTCCCTAGTGCCTATTATTTCCATTTTTTTGTGGCCATTTAGCTCCATATATGAGTGAGAGAAGGGGAGATGTAAGAGAAAACAAAAAAATTCAGACAAAAACATTTTCCCTGAATTGGAAAAGAAGGCAATAAGACCATGAAAGGTGTCTGTAAAACATGAAGAGTAATCTGGGTGACAATTAGGGCCGGGTTATCTCTCAGCACAAATACAAAGTCATCAATCTTGGCACAGAGCAGAGAAAAAATAGGGGATTTATACAGGTTGAGGAAATAAATGGCAGATGTTACACAGGAAGTAATATAACATGGTAGTTAAGTAACTGTATTCAAGTATTAAATTTAATTTCAAATTTTGGCACAGTGATCCCATGCTGTGTGACTTAGTTAAGTCTCCTTGCTAGTATAATCTTCATTTATCTCACTTGTTGTGATAAGACAAATATGATACCCCATAAAGTAGTGAAGATCACTTACAACTTGGAAAGCACTTATAACAGTGCCCAAAACATTGTAAGCACACATGATAGGTTCATAAGCATTATTATTAAGGGCCTATATAAATTCCCAGGTAATGCATAATAAACCAATGGTGGGAATCGTGGCAAGTATTGATTTCCAAAAATTGTCAGCTTTGTTCCCCCCATTTTAATAGTTGTTCATGCCAGCTAAACAATACCTCCATAATAGAAAAAAAAAAAAAAAGAAAGCAGGGACAAAACTAAATCATTAGTAATTTGAGCATATTTTCTCCAAGGCATGTACTATTTTCTAAGTTAGTTTCAACCATGCATCTTTCTTGTTTTTCTTAGCATTATAAGCATGTTTAATTTTATAGTAGAACATTTAAACCAAATAATGCTCCATTAAAATATTTTATTCCACACAATATTCCATGAAGTAAAGGTACTATACTTTAGTTTAATATACCAGGAAGAGAAAAGCACTGGTGTACTTATGGGTAACTGGAATTAAGCTAGTGTTAGGAGGTAATTATGTCTATCAAGTCAGTAAGTATAAGGAGAAATGGAGTGGTAAGGATCACTTACCTGCCACAGCCTGAAGGTCCTTGTCACAGTTAATCTTGAACATAGCCAGCACTCGTGTTCTGATCTGTTTGGTCTTGGCACCATAGATGATGGGATTGATCACAGGAGGCAGCAGCAGGTAGATATCACCCATGAGAACTTGCACAATGGGATCCAGGCTGTTTCCAAAGCGGTGCACCACTGAGAGGCCAATGAGTGGCACGTAAAAGGCCAGTACTACACTGATGTGTGACACACAGGTCCCAAAGGCCTTGGCCCGCTCTGACTTGGAAGGCAGTTGCAGAACTGTTCGTATTATTAGAAAATAGGACAAGGAGATGAACATGATATCCACGCCCATGACCAGCAGAATGGCTGTAAGGCCGTAGACCACATTGGGCAACGTGTCTGCATGGGCCAAATTCATCACATCCTGGTGCAGACAATAAGAGTGTGAGAGCACATTGGAGTGGCAGAAGGCCAGCCGCTTGATGAGCAGAGGCAGTGGGAAAAAGAACAGGGATCCACGGACCACGGCCACCATACCAATCTGGGCTGTTACTGTATTGTTGAGTACCGCAGCATGGCGCAGTGGGTGGCAGATGGCCACATAACGGTCAAAGGCCATGGCCAGCAGGATGGTGGATTCAATGGCTGAGAGGGCATGAATAAAGAACATTTGGGCAATACAGGCCTCAAAGCTAATCTCTTTGGAGTCAAACCAGAAGAAGGCAAGGATCTTGGGCATGGTGGCTGTGGATAAGGCCAGGTCAATGGCTGCCAGCATGCAGAGAAAGAGGTACATAGGAGCGTGCAGGTTGCGCTCCATCCTTACGATGAAAACCATGATGGAGTTTCCAAACACTGCTACAGCATACATTGAAAGCAGGGGGAAGCCGATCCAGAAATGGGCTCCCTCTAGTCCTGGGATACCAATAAGCACAAAGGAGGCATGTGTAAAGTTGCAGGAACTCATAGCTGGCATTGAGGAGCGGGGACTGGAGAGGGTGAGGTCACACTGGCAGCCTGTAGGGACATGGAACACAATCAGAGAGTCCTTGAAAACCTGGGACTGAGCATCTTAGCTCTCTCTCCCTCTTCTCTCCTCCCACTCCCAGTCGGACTCTTTCCTAAGCTCTGAGGCCCTCTTTCAAAGAGGGAAATGTGGTAGCTCAAATTCATTTATCAATCACTCCATTCAAGGTCCATTTACATTTATAAAAGGGAACATGGGGAGAGCAATGCTTATCCCAAAATATAGTCTTTCCAAATTCCCTCACACTCTTCCTACTGATTCATACCTTCGTTGTCTGGATACTAGATGACCTTTTTCTCAGAAAGGTATTAAAAGATACCTTATTGGGAAACCCTCCTGGATAGGACTGTCTTCCTTCTTTTTCTCCTCCCCCCTCCTCCTCTTTCTCCTCTCTCTCCTTCTCCTTCTTTCTCTCCATCTTCCTCTCTCTCCTCCCTCCCTTCCTTCCTTCCTCCCTTCCTTCCGTCCTTGTTTCCTTTTCTCTCCCCCTTTGGCTCTCTTTCACTTCTTTCATTTACTGACTTGGACTGCTATATGCAAAGGTATTTGCTAGTTGTTGCTGATACAAAAATTGACCTCTACATAATTTGCCTAGGGTGGGCAATAGACAAGCAATTGATATATTAGAATACTGTGGTAAGCGCAAGCATAACGTGTGCATTAAATGTTGGGGGCAGGGTGGGACATGGTCATAGGAACTTTCCTGTTTAGTCTTGAAACGTGGTAGGAATTAGACAGAGAAGGGAATAATGAGTGTTCCAAGGCAGTGGGAATAGGAGGTACTTTGCACATTTTATTTTTTTATTTTAAAGATATGGGGTACAATTCAGGATTAGGTAGATAAGTAGTCATTGTACAGGTAAATTGTGGGCCTCCCTTTGGTCCCCACCTTGCCTGGTTTGAGATCAGGTACCTTATTGATGTTATGTGCTTCCACTCCGGCAGCATCCTGCTACCGCCAAACCCTTTCTTATAGTATTATGATAAATGTTCAGGGTCCACTTATAAGTGAGAACATGTGGAACTTAAATTTTTAGGATTCCAGATCCTCAATTCTAAGGCCAGCAAGGGGAATAAAAAACACAACAGCAATAAAAAACAACAACAACAAAATACTGAAAAGAAAACAAACAAATAAACAAAACTAAGAAAAATGACAAAGTCAATCTATTTTGAAATTAAAGGAAACTCATCTGTGGTTATAAAATCAAAGTTGGGGGCTCCCTCTGATGGTTTCCTCAGAGATGATGGTGCTGGCAGAACATATAACCTCCAGCAGATCTTAGGCGCCTGGCACGGTCCCTGTGAAAGCTCTTCCTTCTTCTCCTGACTGGTAGGTATCACCTTCCACACCTGAAAGCTGCCTCCAAAGCCATTCTCATTGAATCCAAAGAGATGGGTTGAGTCCTGATTATGAGAAGGGTATTATTAATTTTACTATAATACTCCTAAAGCCTTATTATTCCTAAAACCTGTGCCAACAAGTCATTCACTCAGGGAGGCATTTCTTTTATAGAAGCCCAATGTTGATTTGCTTCTACTCCCTACTCTTACCTAAACACCTGGACTCTGATGTCATCAAACTCTCTGCTAAGCTCCTTAGGTGCCCTGGTTTTCAAGCTGATTGTCTCTAAAGAGCCAAAGGCTTGGCTTCAAGAAGCAGGTTCTAACGCTTGGAAATAAACTATGCAGGTGTCTTCACAGATTATATTCAGGTTAATCTGCTTATCCTCCTCCGCTCCTGAGATGTCTTTCAATTTAGATTTCCTGCGGAGAGTTTAGAGACCAGTGGTCTTAAAATACAATATGATAAAATGAGTACTAAGAGATTTGAATGGTATTCTTCCCATTTTGGATAAGCAAGGGAGAACAGATCCAGGGTTCAGATGTTAAAAAACCTGCACTTCTGGCCTCTATTTTCTCTTCTCTATTCTCAGAACTTGAACTTGTGCAGACATAGCCACTAAGATCCTTGACAAATATCAAAATCAAATTTGGCTCCCAGCTCCTGTAAGGACATGAAAAACCCTTTTTCCGAGGCAGGAGATTGCATCCTTCAGTGAGATGCATGTTAGCTTGTATCTCGTATCCATCCATCTCGATATCTATCATAGATTCCTTGGAGTTGGGAATGCAGAAATCAAAAAAAAAAAAAAAATCATGCTGAAACATATGGGACAAAACTAAGGAATCTTCCTAGGGGATAAGCTAGATCACTAGAACACTATGTCCAAGAGAAATGGGGCACTGGGTGAAGAAAACACATACAGTGATTTGTTTCCACTTTCTCAAGGCTTTTTGCCCATACTACCACATGCAGAGTTGACAGATACAAAGGTTTCTGTGGGGGTGCAGACTTGGGTGCTTTTTTGACTCCTCTCTCTGAAGAACATCTTTTCTGCTTTGCTGGTACTTGCACTTCCTTACTGAAGTCTAAGACTTTTGGGCCATCATCTCACCTCCCAAATGCCTAACCCAGAAGATGTCATGTGTCCCCCCCCCCCGTTGCCTGGCCTCCTGCCTAAAGCAACTCCTCACTAGACCCAATTTCAGCTTCTATTTTGGTCTGAATGTGACTATTGCATTCATTCTCACCTGCCTTTATGGATTGTTAGTTAAGTCTCTGGAATATTTATTTCCAGCCCATAAAGTTGTGGATAGAACACAAGTGCTTCTCCCTTCCCAGCCATGAAACAGTTTGTGGGGATTTCAAGGCCTCTTAGGATGGCAGGAGCATCAGATTGCCTGATCCCAAGTGAGGGTGCACTTACCTGGAAATGGTGTAATCCTGCGTAGAGAGAGCAGATGGAGCTGATTTCCCTTTCTGATACAGGCCTTTTTATAATGCTACTCAGCAGGCCGATGGGAACAGGCTGTGGGAGTATGAACTGAGACTCCTGGGACTTAGCAGACAGAGCAACAACATCTTCATATCTACTTGTGGGCCACTCCCACAGGCTTCCCACTGCTTCTCTCCAGGAGGTGAAATCTCAACAGGCCCACTGCCTCTGCCTTCATTACCCCAAAACAAGCCAAAGGCTTGGCTGCAAAAAGCAGAGGCTCTAATGGTTGGAAATGAAAAGCGAAACATACAGGTCTCTCGACAATCTGTCCTCACTTCTCCAAGCTAACCCACGCTTCCACAGTCAGCCACAGGATGTATTTCCTCGTTAGCCTCTCTGCTAGATACCACAGGCAATGTGGGTGACTAGTCATGGTTCTTGGGCTCTAGGAGTTTGCATCCTCTCCAAAAATACAAGAGTGCAGCCCAGTAATTCAAAATAATAACATGAACTTCTCCTTATCTTTCCCTAGCTCCTCCTTTGTTTGACCAAACAGCCCTTAAGATAGAGAAACCATACTTTATTGTACCTGTGTTACAGATAAAGGACAGATAAGATGAAAGCTTTTTGTCCTGTATCATATAGTTAATTAGTGAGAATATTGGTTGGAAAACCAGGTATTAAGCAAATGTTTATCTAGGACTTATGATGTTATAAGCAAAATAGACAACAACAACAAAAAATCCACCCCACAGTACCTTGCCCAGGAAGTGTCCCCAGTACCTACAGACTCTCTGATTTTTCTTTCCCAGTGACGTGTGCTTGCACCATATTCAGCAGGGCTACCATACACCTTATTTAGCATGTTATCTGTTCTATCTACCATCCTTTCTAAATATGCCTCACACACAGGTTCTATCTTGTCATTGGCACTGCAATCTCTGAGAACAGAAGCAGAGTACTTTCTTTTCAATTTCCCCCTAGATGTTCATTAGTCACCTATATCTGGCAGTGGAGTTAATTAATTAATTCATTGTGCAATTAACATATCCCCAGTGCTAGTGTTGTTCAGGCACTGTGCTGAGTTTAGGGATTACAGAGGTGAATAAGACCAAGTCCTTGTCCTCAAAGTTCTCACAGACACCTATACAATCTTGGTATAATATGGATGAGGAGTGAATGCCTCAGATTTTTATGAAAACTTGAGAGAGGGTATTTATTTGGTTATGTGGGTCCGTGAAGAGGGTATTTCAGCAGACAGAAAAGAAACATAATTCTTTAGAGGAGAACTATTAGTAGTGTGGTTTGACTGGAGCATAGAGGTAACCCAAAAAGGAAACAGATAAATTGGAGAGATCAATAGATATGAGCCAATGATAGGTTATAGTCTCGAGGATTTCATCCTGTTGGGATTGAGAGGTGAATAAATGGTTTGAAGCAGGGACATCATAACCAAACTTGAGTTTTAGATTGCTATTCTAAAAGTTGTTGGGAGGGTGAGTTTGGAGGATACGACAGGATGAGCTTATGAATGTAATTATTCAATATAGAAATGTGAAATGAATAATTTTTTCTCATTCCTCACGCACAATTATTCAACCAACTTTGTCTATTTTTCCTTCTTAAAATCTCTTGACTCTTTCCTCTTATCTCCATCTTCACCACCATCACCATGTTCAAGTAGCTACAACAGTGGCCATGTGTCTACTACTGCTTTGGCTTGTAGGAAGATTCCCAGTTCATTGTGAGCTCATCCACCTTGGTCAAAGCAAAACATTTGTTCTATAACCCACCCCTTCTCAAAGTGTCCAAATTATCCACTGCCTATTGATAGAAGCTGACAAATTTCCAGGATTGTTGGACAGTAGGACTGTCCACAGGTTAGTATGTGTGTGGTGAGGCGGGGGAGAAAAATTGGTATAAATGATGTTTGACCAGCTCCGTTGTCTGGTCCTTGAGACTGGAGTTCCTTTTATTCCTTTGCATTTTGGGGACTCTGAGTACCTCCCACATTCTTCTTTGCTGTTTCTGTTTCTCACTTCCCTTTCTTCATACCCCATCCTGTGTAGTGTGTAGAAACAAATAAAGAAATAAAAATCTAGTATGTAAACCCCCATTATCTGAGCTTTACCATTTTTTTCATCTTGGACCTGCTTGTAACTTCTTTGGATTTTTATTTTTGCTTCATTGGAGTTAGGGGTTTGTAAGAAGAATGATCCATGAGATACAGATGAGGGAACAGGAGGAGACAGAAATACACAGAAACAAACTGACAGTTTATTCAAAACATAAATCACCTCTATAAAGTGGTCTTATAACCTTTTTTTGTTTTTACCTACATTTATTAATAACATTTATTATTACTTACACCTTATGTTGGAAAGAAGAAGAAAGGCTGCACAAGATTAGGAACAGGTTATGCCAGGCTATATGAATTAGAGTAAACTTTTCATACTTGATACAGTAGTCTCCAAAATGTAGAGTCTGATGAAAAATATATATCTGTAGACACTAAGAAGACCATCTGGTATAAAAAAACTTCATCATATTCTTGCATGTCATCCAAATCTCTATGCATTAAAGACACTGTTTATTTATTAGCTCAATCAAGATTAAAAGCTTCTTTGGGCCAGACACTGGATAGGAATTTGGAAACAAGAGTGAATAAGACCCAGTCTTTGATTTGAAAAGTGAACTCCGAGTCTGTCGTGAGGAGAACAGTTACAAAAGGGTCTGGAAATGGTTGTCATGAGGAAAAAGCACGAAGTGCAGCAGAAGCCAGCTGGAAAAGGTATCAGACAGACTGGAGAGGTCAGGAGAAGACCCTGAAGGAGAGTCCCTCCTATTTTACATCAGGGGAAGGGAGACAGTGAGAGAACTGTAGGTGGAGGCAACAATTTGTGCAAGGTTTGAAAGTGACAGAGGGTATTCAGGATTAAGGAAGTGCAAGTTGTTTGTTGTTCCTGGGACACTGTGCAGAGAGGAAGCAATGAAACTTGAGAGATAAATAGAGCCAGATCATTTAGACATTTTACCAGTTTTACTATGTGGCAGGCCCTGTTTTAGGAGCTGGGAGATAGCATAAATGAAACAAATTCCTTATTCTCAAAAACCTCGTCTTGTGATGAGGGAACCAGAAAAGAAACAAACAATATATGTAATGTGTGTGTGGAGAAAGCATTAAAAATTAAAAACAAGGCAGACAAGGATGAGAGTGAATACAGGAAAGAATTGAGGAGAGGTATTATTGCTGTTGTTATTTTTTATAACATTACGGGCTCTGTAATGAGATACACTTGAGCAGAGACTGGCATGAAGTGAGGGGTAAGACATGTGGGTCTCTGGGGGAAGAATATTCCAGATAGGGAGAGCAGCAAGTGAGAGCTCTGATGTTGAAGTATGGTTGATTAGTTGAAGAAAATATTTGGAGGCTAGTGTGGATATCACAGAGTGAAACAAGGGGAGAGTAATAGGAGATGAAGCAGGACTGGTGGAGGAAAGATAGTTTAGATCTTTGTAAGCTATTACAATGACTGTGGATTTTCCCTGGGTAAGATAGGAGATCATTGGAGCATATTGAACATGACTTGTCTTGTGTATTAAAATAATCTCTATAATGTCTCTGTGGAGGAAAATAGACTGTAAAGCAAACATGGATGAAAGAAGACCCACCATAAAGCTATTACAATATTTCAGGTCCAAGATGATGGCTTGAATCATGGAAGTAGCAGTGGAGGTGGTGTAAAGTGATTGGATTCTAGATATAAATATCTATCCCGAAGGAAAAGCCACTGAGATTTGCTGACAAAGATTAGATGTATGTTAGACGTGATAGAAAGGCAGCAGGAATCACACCAAGTGCTTTGTCTTAGCAATTTGAAAGGTAGAGTTACTGATTTGGGAAGACTGGGCGAGCATGTTTTTTCCTTGATGGGAATATTTAGGATATGCTTTTGGATATGTTGAATATAAGATGATTATGAGTCATTCAGGTAGAGATACTGACACATAGGTAGTGGGATAAGTCTGGACTATAAATATTAACTTGGGTTCGTCAGCAATATGGATGGTATTTAAAGATATGGGGTTAGATAATATTACCAAGGATGGAAGTATTACAAAGAAAAAAGGTCTGAAAGCAAAGTCCTGGAACATTCCGACATATGAAGATAAAGACTAACGGTAGTTGCAACTGAGAATGTTGTTGTCAAATAGTCTGAGGATTTGACTTAATTCTTATTATTAAATAACAAATATCGTAGTTATTTTATAATTCCCTATAGATTCTGAACCGATACCAGCTATAGCAACCACCTTAACTGAGTGATATGAATATGTTTTTGTAATATGTACTGTAAATTTTTGAGAATTAATGGATATACCCAGGATAAACATAATTAACTCTCTGCATTAAGCCATTAATTACATAACTTTTATGCCACAAATTGAAAAGAATTCTCAGTAAATGACACACATTATAATTCATTTGCAATTCATAGTCATTTTCCATTTGTGTTGTGGCAGAAAGCTGATGGAGGGCTGAGAACATTTTTAAGATATGCTTGACTCAGGAAAGATGACCAAAGCAGAAAAGTATTTGTGAGGTTTAAAGAATCTGATTTGGGGTTTTCCTCTCTAATTTGATTCTAAACTTCTAGAGGACAGAGCTTTTTTAAAACTAATTTATTTTTTCACCTTTTATGCTCCCTAGTATAAATTATATATATCAGCAATATAGTATTAAAGTTGAATGTGAGAGGCCCTAGAGTCAGTCTGCATAAATGATGAATGTGCTCTGCCACTTGCTACGTGTCTAAGCAAGCTACTCAACATTTTGTCTCTCAGTTCTCTATTGGTAATATAAGTAACTAGTCTATACTATTGTTTTAGATATAAAATGTGTTAATACATGTAAAAGAACACTCCACTTAGAATCATGACTTGTCAGAGAAAATAATATATGTTAGTTGAAATTATTATTATGCTTAAAAAATACTACCTATTTCTCACAAAGGTGTGACTTTTTTCATAATGTGTCATTCTAACCGCTGTGAAGTGGATGAGGAAAGAATAGAAAGGCTGTGAGCAGGGCTGGAAGGCAAAACAGCTTGGAACAAACAGTAGTAAGGAGGAGAAATTCTAGACACAATGCTTTAGGTTGTTCATCCCTCTCATTCCCTTGTCTCTACCTCCTAATCTGTAAAATAAGCTGTAAAACTAGTTGATGTTCTAGATATATTTCAACTTTAAGTGATTGTTTACTGGCTTCAATGAACACCAGTTTTTTGTTTTTAATTTGATGACATGACCTGAAATAGATCATCTTGAAGGGTCCATCTAGTGCTAGAATTCTATAATTTTATCTTTCTTTGGAATGGAGAATTTTGATCACAGCTTTACGTATCTGTTTGGTCTTTACACTGTAGATGATGGGGTTCATTACAGGAGGGATCAGAAGGTAGGTGTTAGCAATCATAGTGTGTGCATAGGCTGGGGCTCCTTTCCCAAATCTGTGAACAAAGGACAGACTGATCAATGGGATGTAGAATACAGCAACAGCCACAATGTGGGAGATACATGTGCTGAAGGTTTTCTTCCTCTCTTCTGGGGAAGCAATGCTGAGGACGGTCTTAATGATCAAAACATAAGAAAAGAGGATGAGAACTGAGTCCACGCCAACAGTAGAGATCATGGCAGTCAGCCCGACTGCACTGTTGATTCTGGTGTCTGTGCATGAGAGCTTCATCACATCAGGATGGTAGCAGTAGGAGTGGTGGAGCACGTGGCTGCGGCAGTAGGACAGTCTTTTAAGAAGTACTACCATTGGTGTCAGCATTACGGTCCCCCTGATGACAATTGCCACTCCAATTTGAGCTATTCTAGAGTCAGTTAAAATGGTGGCATACCTAAGGGGATTAGAAATGGCCACAAAACGATCAAAAGCCATGGCCAACAGCACTGAGGATTCCATGACAGTGAAGAATTTAATAAAGAACATCTGTGATAAGCAAGCATTAAAGCTGATCTCCCTGGCATTGAACCAGAATATGCCCAGCATGGTGACGAGTGTGGACACGGACAGACCGAGGTCACTGGTGGACAGCATGGAAAGGAAATAGTACATGGGTTCGTGGAGGCTGGGCTGGGTGGTGATGGAGAAGAGAATCAGACTGTTTCCTGAGAGAGCAGTTACATAGAGGAAGCAGAAGGGAATGGAGATCCAGGTGTGGAAGGCTTCCAGCCCAGGAACACCAGTTAACAGGAAAATGATGGAAGGGGACGTGGTATTCCTGAAAGCTGACATGCTGGATTAAAAGTACAGAACAAGATGAGAATATGAAACAAAAAATCTACAGTTGTTTGTGTATTAATGCAATTAAAATAGTTTTATTCGACAGAAAATTGATCAAAGATGAGTATCTATATAATACAAAAATATGAATAGCTTATGTAAATTTATAAAAAAATCATTAAGATTTCAAGTGCTGTAGTAGGTACCTTCCCCGTCCCCCAAAATTTGCCTCGGTGCAAATTCTTCTCCAGGACCCTTTACTGGTAGCTATGTTTATACCATGCAAACATTCCCCTACCACGCTAACCTTAGATGACTGAACTAAGAATAGACACTTTACCCCCGATTGACCAATCATATTTCATTCTCTCTGGAATTTTAAAATGTGGATAAAGAGGTAGCAGGTTAGTTTTTCTGCATAGTTGACACCAGAACAAAATATACTGGTCCTGCAGAGCAGCAATATTACATTAGTATGAGTGTGAAAAGCAGAGAAGCTTATAGACAATTTGGGAAGCCAGAACACATTGAGAAAGTGATCATTATGATACACAGTAACGTATATTATGTGACAAATAAATGGCTTAGATACCAGTGCAGTCGTGTGCATGTGCCTTCAGCATCTGACCTTTAAAGAGATCCTTACAGTGTGGCACCTGGTGTCATACCGGGAAGAGATGAAAAGTTAGCTTAAGGAAAGAAGACGCTGCCCCTGCCTGATATGATGTGCTGCCAAGTTCAAATATATTCCTCGCTTCAATCTGCTTGAAGACTAGTTCTTCAGAACAGATTTTCTCCATTTTGTTAAGACATACTTAGGAGATGCCTAATACGATGCTACTGTTTTGCTTTGTAGTGAAAAATATAACTTTATTGCAAACATTGAATTTCTTTTTTCATTGAGTAGAAACTTGCAGACCCGGTAGATGGGTATGGATGAGTTGGAATGAAAGCCTGAGAAAAAAACAGAGATTAGGGCTGCGTCTAAGTCTAGAGAGGGCTCAATCAATGAGAGGTAGCCAATTTTAGGGTAACTATTCTTCAGGGAAAAGGAAAGGGTACTGAGTGGTTACCACAAAGTATTGATAAAAGAATGGAAGGTACCCTAAAATGTTTCCAGACCCACCCATTCTCCCTGATAAAATGCCTCCTAAAGGGTTACCAGAAAAAGTTTTCATGAAAAACAAAGGTGGAGGTGAGAGGGTGGATTTAAATGAAATTAACAGAAAATTTGACAGAAAAAAAAGAAGTGTTAAGTTACATGATTTGGCCAAACAATGAAACTAAATTTAGACTCTGAATTTTACAGTAGTGAAGGTATCCTCAGGACCATGAAGAAAATATCAGAAATGTATGGTCAAACCTCATGAGAGAAATAAGAATTAATAGTTAATAAAAATGTATACTTTGAACAACTGAAAGGATTTTAAATGGTCTCACTGTGAAGAAAGAAATATTTGAAATAATGAATATACTAATAGCCTTATTTGATTATTTTACAATCCATACATGTATTGAAACTCCATATTGTATTCCATAAATATATACAAATTATTGTCAACTAAAAATAAAATAAAATAATTACAAATATCAAAACACACTCACAAAAGGAATGAACAGAAAGGGAACATTCAGTAGGTTTGTAGTATTTGGAGAAAGCTTTCTAGAAAAAGCAGTGCTTGAAAGATTTCTGTGTTCTTACAAGTCAAGGTGAAGAATTCCAAGGTTTAGAATGACATATGTAAAAGTGTTGAACCAGAATGCACTTGCCTACAATTTGCATAGTGCTGTGTAATAAGCTTAGGAATAACACAAATAAGACCCCTCTTAGAGAGGTTATGATAGAGTGAAGGAGAAATGTCAGAACTGTTTTTCAATAACATCAATATCTAGTGTAAATGATGAATAACAAAAATCATTATGGAAGTGCAGAGGGGCTTCCTATCAATTAATTCTGGCTATAATAATAATAATTTATTAGGCAATGATTGAGTTGCAACTAAATCATTATTTGGAGAATTGTAGGAAATTTTATAAGTGATTATTAAAAAAAACTAAACTGCTAGCTGAATAATTTCTCTTTTATCCTAACTTCTTCATGGCTCCCCGTAAATTATTTCAATAATTCAGGTTTTTTTCATTGCCTATTTGTTTTCTTCTTGGCAGTTTTCCCTCCTTCTTACTGAGTAAGAATATGTTATAGACATATATGTCTATACAAAACCATAGAATATAGTTTGACCTAATCTGTGTTGAGCTTAGCAAAAAAGAACTCCAATTTTCTCCTTTCCATATATTCTTGCATCCTCCCCTCATCTACACTGGACTCAGATGGAGGATTCTTTATTCCTTTGTATAGTCAGTAACTCTACTTAAGTTCTTGAGTTTCCATCATAAACACTTAGTTCAGTTCAACAGCAAACTTACAGAGAGAGTTCATTGTGTCTTGTGTCAGCCACTAAAAATACGAAGCAAGTAAAATATCAGTGGTTTTGTGCTTGAGAAAACCAAAGAGGGTGTCAGGGGCTGAAACCTCATATCGGTAAGGCTGAAATTGTGTCTTTAATGAGAATCCATCAACTCTTATTGGACATGAAAAATGACTAATTTTGAACACCTACTACATGCAAGGCCCTGAATTAAGCACAGTGCATATCAGAGAAGTCAGAGACAAAGAGAGACATGCCACCAGTTGTAGAGTGGACAAGGATAGGATGTATTTAACAGATAAGACAGAGAAACAGTGCAGAGTGACAGATTCTGAGTGTACACATCCATGAATGTGTTTATGTGTGTGTCAAAAAATCTTAACAGAGTATATAATTTTTAATTGTGTAAAGTTTTGATGGGAATGTGAATTTACAAGGACTTAAAAAAAAAACAGGAGAAAGTTGCTCTTGACATAGGTAACATAAACAGAAATATAAGTGAAAGAATATCACAAGCAAGTTTGATGAATAGCAAGAGACTGGGTAGATTGAAGCCTGAAATGTGAGTCTAGGTGCTGTGGGAGATAAAGCTAAAAACATCATCAGGAGTCAAGTCATGAACATCTTTAATTCCATGGAAAGGATAATGATTTTAGTTGCAGAGCATCAGCAGCCAGGCATTTCTAAATATTTTATGAATAAATAAACAAATCACTCTCCATCTCTTCTCATTTAACTAAAACAAAATTCCTTTCCTTCTTTAGTATCTTGTTTAATATCATTGATTCCTTTTTTTCAAGTCTACAATACTCAAATTTTACTCCAACTCAATAATGAAACCTTCCCACAGTTTTATATAAATGTTTTCAATACATTTAATTCGAGCAAGATATATTGAACTGCTCTCGTAATTGAACACTGGGCTTAGATAGTGATGGACATAAGATGCAAACTCTGTTTACTTTTCAATTTCCTGCTATATCTTTTATAAGGTCAAAAAATTCCTAGCAGAACAGCCTGCTTTTGTTTATTATTCTGTCACCTTCAGTCACAATCTTAATTCTTTCTCTAATGACTCGCCTAAAATCCTCTAAGTGATGTCACCAGTGGCTTTCTAAATGCCAAGTCCAAACGTTTAATTTCAGATTTTTCTCTCCTTCATCTCAACTTTTGGCAATGTTGATCACTTCCTCCTCGAAACTTTCTACTTCATTAGCTTCAGTGCTGGCTATTCGGTGAGGTTTTTTCTGTTTGTCAAATGATGTTTTTGTTCTCTGCCTTACAAATTGTGGGGTTCTAATGGAATCTGCTTTTCTCCCATGAAGTCCCTCTTCTTTTTTTGCTCTCCATATGCTATCCCTGAGATAGCTTTGTTATTCCCATGGCCTTAAATAGCATTTATATCCAGATGACTCACAAATCTGCAATCTAATTATGGCATCTCTTGAGTTCTGTATTTCAAAAATTAGCAGGATCTTTAAATCTGTGGCAAAATTTCTGGACTTAAATGTGAAGGCAGTAACGAAACACAAAAATGAGACGATCACATCTGCAATTTAGAAAAAATAACTGACAGAACTTTGGAGAACAAATCAAAGCTCCCTGCTTCCAGTAGTAGATAAAAGGTGAATAAAATACTATCTCTACCCTTGAGGGACATAACCGCCCTCCTTCAGCCACTTTAACCTCAATATGAGCCAAACAGAACTCATTCTCTCCTTCGCTCCAAACCTGGTTCCTTTTATGTTTATCAGCAAATGGCATCAAACTCTAGTAAATTCTCTAACTTGAATTCCCACCCAGTACATGCATGTGCACATGCCCATACCACACACACGCACATGCACACACATTCCTCTCCCTCTTATCCTCTACATACAAATATTAATTTTTAAAATTGAGTCTGCTTCTTAAGTGTTAAAAACCCAGAACCTCAGGAGCTCTATATAAGAAAGCTAAGTAATAGTAATTTGTTGGTAGTGGGTACTTAAAACTGTGTTTTATTGTACTTTTCTTACATTGAAAAACTTAACCGTATATGTCAAAGACTAAAGGATATTGTTAGGGGGAGGCACTAAAATTCCCCCAGAGTACCCTTTTGGGCTCTTAAATCTGTCCAACTCATCCTCTCTAACCCATATACATCTTAATTTTCTCTTGTGTAAAGTAAGTTATAGTCTCTCAACTAATTGTCCTGTCGACAATGATGTTCATCTATTGCATTGTTATGAACTGTAGCTGTGGCTATCTTTAACTGCTGAATTAGACCATACAGCATCATCAATATTCTCCATGTTATTTCCAGTCATACGGCTATCATGTGTTACTGACCTGGGCTCAGACTCTTGCCCAAACACTAACTAGTGTTGGGGCCTTATACAGCATTAATAAAAATATTACTCATAACAAAAGTTACCATTTAGTAGACATGTTTTCTGTGAGCATTATTGTGTTAAGTGGTTTATAAACATTCTGTCATTTCATTTTTGCCATAGCACCCTGAGATGTTTTATTAGATTCACTTTAAATTCACTTTTTTGATAAAGAAACTTGAGTATCAGAGGGAATATGAAACATATTCAGGACTATACACATCTGGTAAATGTCTGAGCTGGGATTTTTAGTTCAGTTCTTTTTAATTTCAGTGCTAATACTCTCAAAAACTATAGTTTCATTGAAACCTACATATAGGTTCGTCATCTATAAGGTAAGCTACGCATTGTGTGTAGCACAGTACCGGGCATGCAGTAGGTGTTCAAAATGGTTAATTTTTCACCTTTAGTAAGAGTTATTTGGCTTAGAAACAAGGTTCACTTACCATGACAAATATATTAGCACACTAATTAAACCATTTGACTAATAACAGGTTATCCAATCCATACCCAGCAAACAAAAACGAACATTCTCTACATATTTCCTAGGAATAAATAATTCTACAAATTCTACCATGCACTCTGCCTACTATCTAATCTCATTATACACATAGTGAGGAAATTCTTCCTTGTGGAGAAGAAAGTGCGATCATCTAAAGTCAAGCATTTTCAATGAACAAAACAGTTTTACTTACAGAGCCCATACAGCAGTTCAATCCGTCCCTCTCAGACTGACTCAGAAAGCCGAGGAGACTTTAGATTCCAGGGGAGGGCCGAGCATATAAGGAGACTTATTCTAGCTGGATTGAAGACAGGCACAGAGCTGAAAGGCTAGCTCCTACTGGTGGTGTTAACTCACTGTGTCTCTAGGGTATAGAGGTTCCCAGAAGACTTCTTGTGCCTCATATAGTCTTTTCATATCTGTTTTATTTTGCAGTCGCTTATTGAGACTATGTGCTTTATAGGCTGATACTGCTTTTTGTTCATGTGCCATTTTATTGAAGAGGTTTTTTAACAGTTTTATTGAGATATAATTCACACACTATAAAATCCACCCATTTATAGTGTATAATTTAATGCTTTTTAGTAAAGTCACAGAGTTGTACACAAACTATTGTCATAATTTAATTTTAGAAAATTTCCATCACCCTTAAAAGAAACCACATAATCATTATCAGTAACTCTAGTGGGGATTTTAAAAAATGAAATATTATACCAAATTGCTAAAAGGCATCTTTTATTATTCGTGGGACTCTTACTCCACCCCATAGCTCCTTAGCATCCATCTTGGTTCATAGCAGTACTGTTTCCTTACCTACCTGTGATTCTTAGCAGCAGCCCCAGCCTCTTCCTTAGAACTAGAAAAATAATTCACTTATTCATTCATACATATATCTAGTAAATATTTCATAAGAATTTTCTATATTCCAAATACCACACTAAGTGCTAGAGATGAAAATGATAGAATACAACGTATTTCTTATCGTCTAGGGTTTTAATGTAGAAGATAGACTGGTTAACCAATAATTGCATTTTAACCAATGATGAGGTTACCTTAGAGGCATGAACCAAGTGGCTGGTGAAGCTAGTAGGTAAAATTTTATTTTAGTATACAGGTTGTAGACCAAAATAGACTACAGAAAACACAGTTTTATTTACTTTTTCATAATCTGAACTATTTTCTATTTTGAAGTCCCAACACAGTAGGTGGAAGAAAATTAGCCACAATAATTTGAGGTTCTTACTTATGTTCAAATTTTGAGAATCTTGTAATATACCAAGAAATTGGGGTATGTAGATGATGGACTTGGCCAGTGATGTCATCTGACATGAGGCTTCTATTGCTTTCATTGGTCTTTAGTAAACAGTACACATAGATTCTGATAGATTGTCCATCTTCTTTCCTTAATACTTCTTTAGGTCCTCAGATATTTTCGGCATTTTTGGACCTATTTTGGGCATATGGGTCTTTGAATCATACTAGATTTCTGTCTCTTACACTCTGCATTCAATCCATTGATAATTCTTGTCAATATCTTTGAAAATTTAACCAGAATTTTATCACTCATCATCTACAAAAAATGTCACTTTTGTTGATGTACATATGATACTGGTCAAAACATTAATGCACACACTTCAAAATATAGCCCTTCTCTCTGCCTTATTCTCATGCCAACCTAGCAGAACAGTAGATGATCATTTATTTAAAGTTTCTGAAAGTCTGAGCTTAATGCTCCTCCATGAAATTACACAGAAACATATTTTATTAATACATGAATATCAACACCCTTGAATCCAGGAAACATCACAGTCTGTAACATCCTGGACTTCATATTACGCTTCCGAAACTTGGAAATCCAAACAGGAAGTTTAAAATTGGACACAGGAAAACTGTACTGTAGGGACTAGCAATAAATCTTATTTATTGAATGTCAACATTTCACTACAGTAAACAGTAAAATATTCTTGCCTATTAAACCAGCAAATGTTTTTTAAGACATAAAATACACAGTGTTGTGTTGCTGTGTTACAGTGGACTAAGCATTGTTTTACAATGTTTGTATGAACTTTGTGCAAGTGAATTTTCCAGTATATTTTTGTCTTAAAATGTCCATAATATTCCATACCTAAAAATTTATTGCAAGGAAACTGTCAGAGATACAGGCTACATTTTATGTATGGGAACATTTATTGAAGCATTAAGATAGCAAAAAAATAAGTAAAAATTTTCGGTGATGCAGAATATATATTTATATCTAGTCCTGGGATGTTATACAACCTTTAAAATTCATGCATATAGCAACTCAGGTGGACAGTCATGCTGGATCAGGAAAGAAATTTGGTTGCAGTGCTAAGAGTCTTACAAGGAGCAAACAGTGTAAATTATAAAAGAAATAGAGTTTGATACAGAAGAAAGAGGCCAGAGACAAATCGAGCAATCTAGGGTTAATGTATCTAAATTGCAGAAATAAACTGGAAAGCAAGCAAACAATAACAACAGCAACAAAGACTGGTTGGTCCATGTTAAGATTCGAGTGTGTCCCCAGGATTTCATATGTTGGAAACTTAATTTCCAAATTCATACATTGATTGAAGGTGGGACCTTTGAGAGGTAATTAGGTTTCGATGAGGTCATCAAGGTGGGTCCCCCATGATGGGACTGGTGGCTTTTTAAAAAGAGGAAGAGACACTCAAGCTGGCATCGATGCTCTTGCCCTTTTGCCATGTGATGCCTTCTGCTGCATTAAGACACAGCACAAAATCTCCCACCAGATATTGGTACCATGCTCTTGGACTTTTCAGCTTTCAGAACCATGAGCTAAATAAATGTCTTTTCTTTTTAAATTACTCATCCTGTGGTATTCTGTTACAGCAACACAAAATGGACTAAGACACTTGAACAAAAATTACTCTGTTTAGATCACTGTTTTCAAAAAATATTAAGACCCTGAATTATCTACTGGCCCTTATGGTCTGATGAGAGTCTAATTCACCTTTTTTCCTCGATCCAGTCATGTTGAATTATTAGCAGTTTTCCTACCGTGTTTATTTACTCAACTTACTTTTTAATGTATAGAGAAATGTAGCTCTTCCTTATTTTTCTCTTTGAACTTCTGGCCATTACTATAATTCCTGCTTATTTCAGTTCCTTCTGCTTCCAGTATATCTTGCACATGATTCCAGTAAAGTTCTTAATTCATTTACTATTAAAAATATTGTATATGCACTATATATCTGGTATTGAACAAAATACTGAGGGTATAACAATGAACACAATAGGTATAACACCAGATATTGCAAATTTTGAAGTCTAGAGGGGGAAATAAATAAGTACATGGACAATTAAAATATAGTACTATGTTATAATTACTCTAAAAGGGGTATTCACAGAGTTATTTTCTATTGAAGACCAACAATGTTAGCATCACCTAGAAGCTTGTTGGGAATGCAAAAAAAAATTAGATCTACTGAATCATAATCTGCATTTTTACAAGATACTTAGTGTATTCATGTGACGTTCAAATTTGAGAAGCGCTGGTGTGAATCACATGTGTGTTGGGACAACCTATCCTGTGTAGTTAAGGGAGGCTAACCAAATAAAATTGCTAAAATGAGATCTGAGTAAATGAAAATTTTTTCCAGAGGAGTTAATAATGAGAGCAAGAGAGTAGAGAGTAGGGTGAGGAGATGACAGTAGGTTAAAGAAATGTTCTGGGTTTAGTGAGCAGCTGTGGTGTTTCATCCGATTGGCAGACTGAGTATAAGACTTGAGTACAGCAAAGTAGCAGAACTAAAAGGAAAAATTAAAAAAAGAGAAAAGTATTAAAAATTCCACAAAATTTGAAAATGAGAAAAAAGCTATTTTAATTTTAATGTCAACAAACAGTAAAATCTGTCTTGAATTACATTTGAGGCAGAATTCAGAAATCAGTAAATATTGTGATAGTGTCTTGGAGAACAGAATGAGTGAAGGCTTAGAGGTGAGCCACAGCATGAGTGAAGGCTTAGAGGTGAGCCACAACATGCTACGCTCAGGGTACTGAAAATGGGTTTAGTATGACTGAAGCAGAGAGGTGGAAATGCTTCCCCACAAAGGGTCACAAGATCAGTTTCTTAGAGACATTGGGAAGACAAAGACTTGAAAGCAGGGTAATGTCCTGGTCAGATCTGTCTTCTTATGATGGTTGTTTATCAGAAGTGTGAGTTCCTGAAGTAGATACTATACCTTTTCACCTCGATGTCTGGAACATAGTATCTGACACATAATAGGCACTCAATGACAATTTAATAAAATTGTTATATTAAAGAAAACAATGATAATCATGATAAATAATAAGTATTGTTAATAATACTGGGTGCAAAGTATACTGTGCTAAGAGCTTTCCATGGATTAATATTGAACCATCTTATTTAGTTTACAAAATAAACCTATAAAACACTATAGCTATTTTCCCTACGTTAAAAGAAAGAAACAGAAGTGGGGTAGTTACATAGCCCAGGGTTATAGTATTGGGGACAGAGCTGAGCTTTGGACCAATGCTGTCTCACTACAAATACTTTGAGTTGAGCCAATGTTGGCTGTTGATGGATAAGTAGATACAGGGAAAGTATTCAACATATTTAAGGCCTGAGGCAGACCAATTTGAACACTCAACCAGTCAAAATGAGCACTGATCATTATGCCCTTTGTCTGTGTATCCACTCATTATTGGGCCTTGGCTGATGAATGGTTTAAATGTCTTGAGTCTGCACTAAAAGAAGATCCCAGGGTTGTGCTATATCCCATTTTGAGCAACTGAATGCAGTAAACTCATCTGCACATGTCTGTGAGCACGAACTAAGTACCCCTTAGACTTTAATCCTTAGCATGGACAGCAAGGTGTTCACATTTGTATTCCTGTAACAGCTTGGGCATCTGCTTTTGCTTTTGTATCTTGGAAGCTTCTACTTAGATTGTGCATTTTTTTCCTAAAGAGTTCCACACATTTTTTTGCACATTTATCCAGGACTATGAATATGTCTCCCCTATCCATTGAAGTACTTTCTTGTGGAAGATCGTATTTTTATTAGTCCAGAAGATATCTAAAAAAGAGAGCATATTTTCTCAAGTTTTTGATGAGCTTAGGGGGAAAAATGCGTCTTTTCAGGCTTTCCCAGGGTTTAGAATCTTGTGATATTAGAAGAAGAAAAAAAAATAAAAAACAAAAAAAACCTAAAAAATTAAGGTTTCTTTTCTGCACTAAGTCTAATGAAAATAGTTAACTTATTCTTTTCTTCCACATAGCAGGCCTTTGCAAGGTGATGTCTTCCTGACACAGTTTCTTACTCCATGAAGCATGTTTAATTAGTTAATTGTTCTTGGAAATTTGCCAGCTCACTCAGCTCAGCATTAGTTGTAAAAAACTGTATTAATGGAAAAGCTGTATACCACTGATGACTGTTCATAGCTTGAACAGAAGCTGTCAAACATGGTTAATTCTCCACCACAGTGGTGTACGTACTGGTAGTAGTTTATGGCCAGTTCAGAATAGCCGAGTATCTCTGTAAGCTGATAAGGGACACACAAGGGACACACAAGGGACTCACAAAGCTTTGTCATCTTTCTTTAGTCACTTTATCTTAAGTTGTCATATTCTGTGCCTATGCAGAGGTTAGTAACAGCTCCCATGATATTTAAGAATACCCAGGGAAGGGCTTGGGCTCTGAACCAGATAATCCTTGTACTAGCTTCCATGACTGCAGTTACTTAGAAACCCTTTTCCTATCTTGGTTCTATGTTTTATGATGGCTGTGAAACTGGCAAATGACAGCTGAGCAAACTCAGTTCCTAATGATCTATTAACACCCTTACTCTGACCCTGTGCAAAGTTGCCCCACAGGTGTCTGAAAGTCAAATTGCTCTTGAATGAGAACTGAAATTGTAATTCATCTGCAGGAGTCTCTTTTTGGGGAAGAGTGAAGCTAGACTGAAAAGATATTGCCTATGTTATTTGAAGCACAAAGGGTTAGCAGGGCACAGTTATACAGGGTTCTCTCCTAGGAATTAGTTTTCCTGCTGAGTAAATGGCTCTCACCAAGCAGCTTCTGGCCTCCTTATAAAAGGCTCTCATTTTCAAGTCTGATAGCTCTTCCATTCCCACATTTTCTCTCTGTGAGTTCTACTGGAAAATGAGAACCTCTTTGCAAGGGAGGCAGGACTGATCAGGGACTGATGCCCCAACTTTAGTACAGGACCTTCTACTTGTAAGTTTGTGAGGTTGAGATACTCTTAATCAATTTCAATTTCTCTCTCTCTCTCTCTCTCTCTCTCTCTCACACAGACTCTCTGCTTTCTGGGGTAACCCTTTCTGCAGGATCAAATGACCTCAGGCCCAAGAATTCTTCTGTGCAGGAGGTCAGTGTTTTGGTGCATTGAAAATTTTCACAAATACATCAGGCACTGTATTTTCTGCAGATGATTTACAAAATGAACATGAAACATTTCAGAGCAAATTGGTGAGCATGAACTCAATGAACTCAGTAGTATATATTCAACAGATTAATGTTCAAAACAGTTATTACAAATATAGACTACAGCCACGAGCATGTGTTTATTCATCCCACACTTAAAAATTAAATACTTGTAAAATAAAAAGTGTCAAGAGCAAAGCATTTGGAATCAGAGAAAAGAGTTCAATCCCTGGATCTCCAATTGGCTTGTTGGGAAATGTACGAAAGTCATATGATTCCTCTGATCCTTGATTTTCTAATCTTAGCCTATTTTCTCATCTGTTAAAAGGGGTAATACCCAATGATGGTCTTGTGATAGTGACGAATGTGAAGCATTGTCATGAGGACTATCTACCTAGATGTTCCTGGTTACAGGAATATTTAAGTTATAGTCCCTGTCTTGGGAGAAATCTCAGTGGAGAAGAATGATACACTTAAGGATATATTTTCAAGAATAGTTTAATATTTGGTCATTAGTTTTAGAGCAATACCTCTCAAGGGTGGTTTAAGAATCTTAGAATTATTACTATTTAAAAAAAAATCTATTTTTGCTCCCAAGGTTGCTATTAATAATAGAGCTATCCTACTATGTTTTCCTTTGATTATAGGAGTTGAAGAAAAATGCCATGAGCAGAGTGCAGTGGAAAGAGGGACTCAGAAATACAAGGAAGTACATCGATTGGCACATAGGAGACATTTCATACATTGCCACCATTATTATTAGAAAAAATATGGCTAAATACTTAGATAATCTATTGAGTCTCTCTTTTATTTATTTATTTTGCTGTCTATAATACAGTTATCCTATTTATTTCTTATTGTAATAAGAACACGTAACATGAGATTTATCTACTCAACAAAAGTTTACTTGCTCAATATGGTATTGTTAACTATAGGTACAATGTTGTACAGCGGGTCTCTAGAACTTAGTCATTTTGCATAACTGAACCTTTATGAATTATACCCATTATACCTATATACTGTTAGATGTACCTGTATAACCTTATATAACTGTTGAACAGCACTCCCCACTTCAGAGCTGTCTCAAATATAAGTAGAATTATGCAGTATTTGTCATTCTGTGATTGGCTTATTTCACTTAGCATAATGTCCTCTAGGTTCATTGATATTGCAGCATATGTCAGAATTGTATTGCTTTTTAAGGCTGATTAATATTTTATTGTAAGTATAAATTTATCTATTCATTTGTTAATATATATTTAGGTTGCTTTGTTATTTTGGCTATTGTGAATAATTGTATGATGAACATGGGAGTGCAGGTATCTCTTCAACTTACTGATTTCACTTTCTTTTGCTATGTACTCAGAAATGGGACTGCTGGAACTGGGTATGGTGGCTTATACCTGTAGTCCCAACTATTCAGGAGGCCAAGGTGAGAGGACTGTCTGAACCCAGGAATTAGAGACCAGCATATGCAGCACAGCTAGACCCAGTCTTTAAGAGGCTTCTTGTATTTAAACATTTTTCTCATTTTCTTTCCTTAAATACTTAAAGGAATGCCCTCTTGAACACACTTTCTGTAGCTATTCTCACCCAAGTCTAAGCTCCTGCCTATTCATTCTGGGGTTGTAATGAAGGTCACCAATTTGTCTTACACTCACATATTTTCTTTCCCAGAGTCATGTATAGACCTTTTTAAAGTACCAGTCTAATTCTAATGCTGTCCATTGCACACACTGACACTTTGTAGGCATTAAAATACTTGTAAATACATTTATGAATAAATTAAGAGGAACACACATACATTTAAAAAACAAGCATTCTTCCTGTAGGTAAACACAGTGTCAGAAAACTTAGGACAAGAACAAATATAGAGGGACTTATTCAAGACTACATATTTATATCTGGATATATGAATGCACATTCATATCTCTAAACAGAGAAGGGAGTCTTCCCACCTTTCCAGCCATTGTATTTTTCTTTTTAAAAACATTTTTTATTTTAAAGATGTGGGGTATAATTCAGGGTTAGGTATACAAATGTTCATTATGCAGATACCTTTGTTGATGAGGTGTGCCCCCCTTTCCCTAGCAGTTTCCCACTACTGCCAATCCCTTTCTTATTGTATTATGATAATTGTTCAAGGTCCGTTTATGAGTGAGAACAAGTGGTACTCAGTTCTTTACTTCTGTGATAGACCACTTAGTATTATAGGCTCTAAGCCCATCCAACTTGCTGCAAACTTCATAATTTTGTTCTCCTTTATGGTTGCGTAATATTCTATTGTGTATATGTACCACATTTTTAAAATCCAGTATTCTTTCAATGGGCAGCATGGTTGGTTCCATGTTTTTGCTATTGTGAATAATGCTGCAATAAACATGCATGTGCAGGTATCTTTTTCATAGAGTGATTTGAGTTCCTCTGAGTATATTCCCAGTAGGGGATTTGCGGGGATGTATGGAAGGTTGATTTTGAGATCTTTTAGAAGTTTCCACACTGTTTTCCAAAGACGTTGAAGTAGTTTACACTCCTGCCAACAGTGTAGAAGTATTGCCTTTTCCCTGCATCCTCTCCAGTATCTGTGGTTTTCTGAGTTATTGATGATGGCTATCCTGACTGGAGTTAGGTGGTATCTCAGTGTGGTTTTAATTTGCATTTCTTTGATAACTAGTGAGGCTGAGCATTTTTTCATGTATCTGTTGACTGCTCATATGTGTACTTTTGAGAAGTATCTATTCATATCTTTTGCCCACTTTATAATGGGGCTATTTGTTTTTTTCTTTTTGGCATGTTTGAGTGCCTTGTAGATCCTGGGTGTTAGGCCTTTGTCAGATATACAGTTGGCAAATATTTTTTTCCGGTCTGTGGGCTGTCTCCCCACTCTCTTGATGGTTATTTTGGCTTGCAGAAGCTTGTCAGTTTGATGAGGTTCCACTTGCCTATCTTATCTCTTATGGCATGAGCACTTGGGGTTTTGGTCAGGAATTTGTTGCTAGTTCAAATTTCCATAAGGATGTCTCCTGCATTTTCTAAGGTTCTTATAGTTTTAGCTTTTATATTTAGGTCTTTGATCCATTTAGAGTTGATTTTTGGTATGGTGATAGGTGGGGGTTTTGTTTTAATCTTCTGCTTGTGGTCAGTCACTTTATTTTCATTATTATTTTTTGAGTTAGAGACTCACTCCATTGCCCAGGCTGGAGTGCAGTGGCATGCTCACAGCCACCCCAGCGTCGACCTGCTAGGCTTAGATGAGCCTCAGCCTTCCAAGTAGCTGGAACTACAGGTGCGCGCTACCACACCTGGCAATTAAAAAAAAATTTATTGTAGAGATGAGGTCTCGCCAAGTTTCCCAGGTTGTTTTCGAACCTGTGGACTCAGGCAATTCCCTCACCTCGGCCTCCTAAAGTGCTGGGATTACAGGCTTGAGCCATCATGCCTGGCCTGCCAATGCATTCTTAATACCCTTTTGCAACAATGGAAAATCGAGAAACTTGCTCATGTAACTCTGCTACAACTATTATCCATGAACTTCCAATAAGTTCTCTTATTCCTGTTGAGGTTACTTTTAACCTATCTTTTTTTCAGGCAGAATTTCCCTTACACATAATCAGTTTCTCAACTACTACCTGTACAAACAAACCTTTTTTCTACTATCACCCACTCTGGTATATTTGTATAGATTTGATTGGTTCTTTTCTGATATTTAGTTCTTGTTAAAATCAATAGCTGTTGTAAATTTATTCAACAGAAGTATTTTGCTAGAAAATATTTAATATTATCTTACTCTCTTATTTTCTTTGGGTCACATAGACTTATAAATTTTAATGGATCTCAGGGCTTTTGCCTTGGTAACTGGAAGTGAAGAAAAGCAGGGTGAATTACCTGTTGTGTTGCTTATAGTTGCCCCAAAATATCCTGTCTGCCAATGTACATAGGGTCATGGAACTAATCTCCTCTCTCATATACGTATATGTAAATATACTGAAGCCTAGATGTAGCAAATGGGAATCTTGATGAAACTCAGTTTTTTTCACAAAATTTAGTGTTCTGACTCTCCCCCAGCTCACCCAAGATCAAATCCTAGGAAACAGTATGTGGCTATGAACTTCCATTGAAGAGCAGGACCTGGTTCTCCAAATTGTATGATATGTAGAAGACAGTGAAAATATTTTTCTTCCCTATTATTACAGGACGTGTTTGTTTCCTTCAAGCGAATCTGCTTGCTTCACTCAGCATGTCATCTTTCAACCAGAGCGTTTCCCGCCCAGCTGTCTTCTTCCTTACTGGCATCCCTGGTCTTGAAACCTCTCACACCTGGATCTCTATCCCGTTCTGTTGTCTCTATGCCATTGCCATCTCTGGGAATGGTATGATTCTGTTTGTCATCATCACTGAGTCGAGCCTCCATGAACCCATGTACTATTTCCTCTCCATGCTGTCCTTCACAGACCTAGGTCTGTGTCTTTCTACGCTGGTCACCATGCTGGGTATTTTCTGGTTCAATGCGCGAGAAATTAGCTTTGATGCCTGCATTGGCCAAATGTTCTTTATTCATGGCTTCACATTCATGGAATCCTCAGTACTTTTGGCGATGGCCTTTGACCGCTTCATTGCCATCTGTAACCCACTGAGATATGCCATGATCCTAACCAATTTGCGGATCATCAAAGTGGGCTTTGCAATCATTATTAGGGGGACAACAGCTCTAGTGCCTTTACTCCTGCTTCTTAAGCGTCTGTCCTTTTGCCGCAGTCATGTGCTCCACCATTCTTACTGCTTTCACCCTGATGTGATGAAGCTTTCATGCACAGACACCAAAATCAACAGTGCATTTGGCCTGGCCATTGTTATCTCTACCGCTGGCTTGGACTCCATCTTGATCCTCCTCTCCTATGTTCTGATCATCCACTCTGTACTTTGTATTGCCTCTCCAGAAGAGCGAAAAAAAGCTTTTGGTACCTGCGTCTCCCACATCAGCGCTGTTGCCATCTTCTACATCCCCATGATCAGCTTGTCACTGGTGCACAGATTTGGGAAACACGCCCCTCCCCTTGTGCACACACTCATTGCCAATGTTTATCTGCTCATTCCTCCTGTAATGAATCCCATAATCTACAGTGTGAAGACCAAACAAATTCGGAAGGCTGTGCTCAAAGTATTTCTTAATAAGCTAATTTAGTTTCAAAGTATCCCATCTTTACTAAGTCTTCTCAGACCCATATTTGATCATTCTCTATTGTAAGTTACCACTATTTGTTGAAAAGATTGTTTAAACATGCTTCTCTCTATTTTGATGACCCACTAAATTACAATTTTCACAGTTCTAGACTGTGGATTTTGAGGGCAGGGATTATGTCTTGTGTATACCTGATTCCATCATGAATAGTGAACCTGGCACAGTATAGGACCATGGTTAAAATATGTCTGCAAGCATGAACAGATAAAGTCATGCCTGAGGGTCTAGGCAGCCTCATCACCCCTATGGTATATATAGGTGGGACCCCAAAAACCCCTGGATTTATTTATTAAAAATTGTATATTTGTTCTTACATGCTTAAACTTCAGTCATCTTTGAAACACTCTCTGGTTGAAGCAATACAACTATTGAGATGCTTTTTCTACTGCTCAGAACAATTTTTGAACATGCCAATTTTGATGCCTTTTAGTGCTTCTGCTCTTTTTTGTTTCACTTCTTCCACATCAGCAAAATGTTTCCCTTTGAGGACTTTTTTCATTCGGGGAAACAGAAAAAAAATGTTGCTCTGGGTGAAACTGGGTGAATAGGAAGGGTGGGGCATGGGGGTCATGCCTTTTTTGGTCAAAAACTGCTGACCACTCAGGAGTGTGGCAGTTGTGCTCCTAAATCACCCATCATGAAATAGGCAAACACATTGAATCTCAAAAAAAAAAAAAAAAAAATTCACTGCCAAACGCAGCCTCTCATAAGAATGCTAGCTTGTATACTGGTTCCCATGGGTTCCATTTACCTGGTAGGGGAAGCCTGAACTACAAGGGGCCCGTCCTCCAAAAAATAATTCTGTTTTTTTTTTGTTTGGGTCCCCCCTCATATATACAAGGTGTGTCTCATGTAATATAGAACAGTAGGAAAAGTCTAGGTTTCAGTAATTCTTGCAGTTTATTCATAAGGATTTATTTCCCCAAAATAGATTGTTCATAGCTGAAGAATATGAGCAAGTATAATAAACAAGAAGAAATATGACTAAAAAGGGTCCTTAAGGTCACTTTGATAAATGCATTAGTATTTTAATTATACAAGATCTAATTATTCATCTCCTAAATATGTATCTAAAGGGGAAACAATTGGCTAAAATATAAAGATGTATTGTGATGTTCAACACATAATTATATATGAAGTATGACAATTAAGTTCATGAACTCATCCTAGAAAAAGTGCTACATACCTAATTGCTGAATATCACTATGGTCACCTTTGAAGTACTCCCCTTAGGAAGCTATGCACTGATGCCAGTGCCCAGTCCAAGAGTCAAAGCAATTTTGGAAGTTTTTTCTGGAACGGCCATCAGAGCTGTTGTCATATTACTCTTGATGTCCTGAATGCCATCAAATACCTTCCTTTCAATATTTCCTTTATATTTGGGTAAAGAAAACAGTCATTGGTGGCCAGATCAGGTGAGTAGGGAGGGTGTTCTAGTACAGTTACTTGTACAGCACTGTCAAAATAAACCCACAGTGGCAAGTTCACGAATTTAATTGTCAGGCCTCAACAAATAACTGGATATTTGACAACTGTTCTGATGTTCATTCCAGAAAAAGAGTTTCAAAATTGCTTTGATGGGTGGATTAGGTGCTGGTGCTGGTGCATAGCTTCACATGGGGTGGGGGGTGGGTTTCTTCGAAGGTGACTGTAGTGATATTCAGCAATTAGGTGTGTAGCACTTTTTCTAGGATGCTTCATGAACCAAATTTTTGGACTTCATATTGCAAGGAAAATGTGAAAACCTCTTAAACAATTGTTTTAAAGGATTGGTTGAATAAAATTAAAATACAGCAAGTTAAATGCTGATACAAATATAAACTATATATTTTAAAATAAAAGATAGATTAGTATACAGGGTACTTATCACTGTCTGTGAATGTTTCATGTAAATATGCATACATGCACATACACACTAAAAAGATATGGATAGTAGATATATCCCACATGCTAAAAGTACCTATCTTTTGATAACTGGATATTGCTTTGTTTATATTTTCTTTATACTTTCTTTCATTTTATAAATGCTCAGTAATGAGTTTTTCTTTTTCAGGTAATGAAATAATAAATTTTCACTTAACACTTTCCCAAAAATACAGAAAAATTTTTGTTCCTTACTTTCCATAGGATTTTCATTTCCATGGGTCTTCACAAATCTGGCCTCACACAGCCTACTTGTATACGCTTATGAGACAGCATCCACCTTCCATTTGTATTCATCACTGTTCTCAATGTGGTACAGCACCGGTGTTTTATAATAAAGTGTGGATTCCTCAACTCCACCCCAGAACTACTTAAAAATAAGTTCTTGTGATGAAACCCACACATTTGCATTTTAACAAGCATCTACAGATTATTATGCATGCTAGACCAATACTCTTCTGAGGTCTATCCACTTCTGGTGATAATATACATTTCTGAAAAACACCATGAATATCTAGCCTCTAGGTCTTTGATCATTCTGTTCTCTCTAACTGAAATATCCACCCCCTTCTTTTTCTTGCTTGTTCTCTCTCTTTTTCTCTTTTATTATTTCAAGTGTCATTAATAAATCTTTGTATTATAGATAGCAAAGTTTGTCTTTATCTACTGTTCTGAAGCTTTTTGATAGTCACTTATTATATGCTTATTGAATCAATTTGATTTTTATATAACTTTACAAACGTGAGATCTGACAAATTTGTGAACTTGTCACCATGTGCTTACGTTGGCAGCACTGTACAAATAACATGGTAAGGTTTCATAACCTTTTATACCAGTGTCTCACAGCTGTGTTTGTATTGACATATGGTGGTGTCTTGCTGAGTGGCATTCATTATTGTTGTTGTGTGTTTTTGTGTGCAATCACCAGAATGTCAGAGCTTGAATTAGAGCAAAAACAAGTATTACATTTCTTGTTAAACTTGGCAAGAGTGCAAGTGAAATCAGGAACAGATTAGTCCAAGATTATGGGGATAATGCAATGAAAAAAACGACAGAGTACAAATGGATTAAATGTCTTTCTGAGGGGAGAGAAAGCATCACTGATGAAAAGAGGTCTGGACGGCCAGGAACGAGCAGAACTGATGAAAACATTGCAAAAATTCATTGACTTCCTTTCATCAAAATCATTGGCTGACTGTGAGAAGCACAGCAGATCAGATAAACATCGATAGAGAAACAGTAAAATCTTAACTGAAAATCTTGGCATGAGATAGGTGTGTGCAAGCATGATCCCGAAGGAGCCCACTGATGAACAAAAGCAAAGGAGAGTCAAAGTTTGCTAAGACATTTTGAAGAGGCTAGACGATGTTTTGGCCATGTTATCACTGGCGATGAAACACGAGTGTACCAAGACAATCCTGAAAGAAAGCATTAGTGTCCAATGGAAGTCAGCCAATTCTTCACAACTAAAAAAGTCCTGTCAGTCCAAATCAAGAGTCCAAATGATATTGCTAAGCTTTTTTGATATCAGAGGGTTTGTTAATTATTACTTTGTACCAACTGGACAAACAGTTAACTAAGTTTATTATTTGGGAGTGCTGAAAAGGCTATGTGGAAAAGTTAGACAAAAACGACCTGAACTTTTTTCATCAACAACTCATGGCTCTTGCATCACGACAATGCACCAGCTCACACTGCACTGTCTGTGAGAGAGTTTTTAGCCAGTAAGCAAATGACTGTATTGGAATATCCTCCCTACTCACCACCAATGATTTTTTTCTTTACCTGGGGATAAAGGAAATATTGAAATTTTGATGACATTCAGGACATCAAGGTAATATGATGACATCTCTGGTAGCTATTCCAGAAAAAGAGTTCCAA
>CAUYQG010188089.1:0-10234 GCA_963574415.1 Tarsius wallacei
AGAGAGAAGAGAGGGGGGAGGGAAAGAGACAGAGAGAGAGGAGGAGGAGGGGGGGAGGGAGAGAAGAAGAGAGAGACAGACAGACAGAAGGGGGAGGGAGAGAGAGAGGTAGACAGAGAGGGAGAGGGAGAGAGAGAGGACAGAGACAGACCAGAGAAGATGGGGGAGGGAGAGAAAAACAGAGAGGGAGAGAAGGAGAGAGACAGACAGAGAGAGGAGAGAAGGTGGGGGGAGAGAAGAGAGAGAGACAGGGAGAGAGAGAGAGACAGGGAGAGAGAGAGGGAGTGTTGGAGGAGAAAGCAAGAAGGAGAGAGACAGACAGAGGAGAGGGGGAAGGGAGAGAGCGTGGGAGGGAGAGAGAGGAGAGAGACAGAGAGGAAAGTCCTGGGCTACTTGCAGTGTTTCTAATTCAGTACTGGGGGTAGCCTTCATTTTATTCTAATTTTTTTAATTGACACGTAATAACTGTACATTTTTATGAGGTACACAGTGATGTTTTGATAAATATATAATGTATAGTGACCAGATCAGGGTAATTAGCATATCCATCTCAAACATTGTTTATTTGTTTTGGAAACATTCAATATCCTCCTTCTAGCCGTTTGAAACTATATAATATGCTATTGTTAACAGTAATCATCTTACAGTGCTACAGAACTCGAGAACTGATTCCTCTTATCCAGCTGTCATTTTGTATCCTTTAACAAATCTCTCCCTATGCCTCTCCTTCCCTGCCTGTAGCATCCTCTGTTGTACTTTTTACTTCTACAAGATTGACTTTTAGTAGCTCCCACATGTGAGTGAGAACATGTGTTTAACTTTCTGTTCCTGGCTTATGTCACTTAACATAATAGCCTCCTGTTTCATCCATGTTGCCATGAGTGACAGGATTTCAGTTTGGGGAGGCTGAACAGTATTCATTCCACTGTGCACATACAGCACACTTTCTTTTTTTTTTTTTTGAGTTGGAGTCTCACTCTGCCGCCCAGACTGGAGTGCAGTGGCCGCTCCCGGCCACCACAGCCTCGACCTGCTGGGCTCTGGCGATCCTTCCGCCTCAGCCTTCCAAGTAGCCGGAATTACATGCACGCGCTACCATGCCCGGCTAATTTTTAATTTATTGTAGAGATGAGGTCTCACCAAGTTGCCCAGGCGGGTCTCGAATGCGCAGGCTCGGGCAATCCACTCACCTTGGCCTCCCAAAGCCCTGGGATTACAGGCTGAGCTACCGAGCCCGGCCCACTTTCTTTATCCATTCATGTTTTGTTGGTTTATCCATGTTTCTTACCAAAGTTGTAGGAGCATTATAAGGCAGGTGTCCCTCCCCTCACAGTGCTCCAAGCAAGACTGTAATCTGCTTTGTGGATTTCAAAATCCGAGATGGGTGACTTAAAACGAGTGTGAACCGTGGGTGCTGCAGAAGGTGAGAATAAAAGGTCATAGAGGTAGTGGCCCCATTCCCTGGGACCTGCTTCGATAGGGCATTGTAGGGTAAGTTGGACAGCTGCTGTGTAAAGTAAATATTTACTGAGCACCTACTACGCCCAAAGTAGACAGACATTCTGTGAGATAAAGAGGAATAAGACCAACAACCCTATCCCTCAGTGTATTATTGGGTAGGGAGGATGAAAAGGCATGAAGCTAAAACTCTGGTCAGAACAGAAAACTGCCACAAGCATCAGCAGAACAAGCAGGTATTTTTCTTCTTACCTGTGACGAGCTTCTGTGCCCTCAGCAGACTGCAGAGATAAAGGACCAAAAATCTCCCTGCCATTCTGGATGCTGGTACATGGTGCTCGGGATCTGTGAACACTCAGGCCTGTCCCAAACCTTCAGACTGGACTGAAGACAGGAGAGACAGCGAGAGAGAGAGAGAGAGAGAGAGAGAGAGAGAGAGAGAGAGGTAGAGAAGAAGAGAGAGACAGAGAGAGAAGGGGGAGGGAGAGAGAGATAGGGAGGATGAGAGAGAGAGAGAAGGACAGAGACAGACAGAGAGGAAAGAGGGGGAGGGAGAATAGGCATTCACTGCTCATCTCATCATGGTCTGACGAATGCATAGGAACTATACAGATGACCTCTCCAAAGAAAACTTTCCTCTTTTCCCTAAGCTCAGACCTTCTATAATGTAACCCCAAATCTCAGTGGGCTTGTGCATAAGGTTCTTTGCCTATTCCAAAGAAGTCACCCAGAGGTCCAGCAGGGAAAGACATGGGTTTATTGGAACTTACAGGAGGAACCAATGGCAGCCGGTTGGTGAAGAAAGACTCTGCACCTTGGCAGTACAGCTAGCAGTTTTATAATCAAGCAATTTAACATTTTTTTTTTGAGTTGGTGTCTCACTCTGTCACCCAGGCTGGAGTGCAATGGCATGCTCATGGCTACCACAGCCTCGATCTGCTGGGTGAAGGCAATCCTTCCACCTCAGTCTTCCAAGTAACCAGAACCACAGGCGCGCACCACCTTGCCCAGCCTGGTCTCGAGTTCCTGGGCTCAGGCAGTCCTCTCACCTCCACCTCCTAAAGTGCTGGGATTACAGGCTTGAACCATTGTGCTAGAGCTGCAAGTTAATTATTCAAATTGCTACAGTGTTTACAATTACAGTGAGTAAGGGTGCCACCCACATTGTTCTAAGCTCTACCTGTACCCCATGACTCATGACTGGGAATATGCATATCCTGCAGAGACCAGCTTTGGCCAGAGGCTGCTTCCTGAGGGAGTGGGCAGAAAAAAACCAGGTATAAGGGAAAAGAGCCTATGTCTGGACAGTTACACCTTCCCCTGGGGAAAAGGCCATCCCCCAACAGTCTGGCCCAGGAGAGACAAGCCCTGGATTCTCACACTCAGGGTCACCGAACCCGTCCTTCCTCCCAAAGCTCCCGTCCACTGATTAGACTGAGGGAGGAGCAGGTCAGAGATGCCCACCCAGGGTGGGAAAAAGAAGGGTCCAGGAGGAACAGGAAGAAGAGGGACCTGCGATTCCCCCCTCCCCCTGCCAAGTTCCCAACTGCCCTAGTCTACCCTGCTGATCGCAAGTCCAGTCTGTGGAGTTCTTCAGACTCTGAGGCCTGTATCTTTGACCTGTAAGGACCCAGAAATGGCCACCGGACAGAGACTAGAAGGTAGAGTGTGGAGCCTGTTAAGGTGGGGTGTGTGGATACCCCAGAAACAGAAGTCTTGATTTCTGGTCTTTTTCCCTCATGCCTCAGCAGACGCTTTTGGAAGATGAGATCTAAGAGGCAGAGGCAGGAGGATCACCTGAGCCCAGGGGTTCGAGACCAACCTGGGCAACCTGGCGAGACTTTGTCTCTACAAAAATCCAAAAATTAGCCAGTGGTAGTGGCGTGCACCTGTAGTTCGAGCTACTTGGAAGGCTGAGGCAGAAGGATCACCTAAGCCCCACATGTTGAGGCTGCGGTGCCCGTGAGCGTGCCACTGCACTCCAGACTAGGTGACAGAGACTGACTCAAATTTTAAAAAAAGATGAGATCTGCTCGCCGTGTCCCCACCTCTGCCCTGGGCCCCAAGGGCAGTTCTACCTTCCCTGCCTCCCCTACCTCCTCCCACGTGAGAACATGTTCAGGTCCAGATGGTTGCAGACACCCACAGGCTCCCAATAGCACACACACCATTGAGAACTCCAGATGTGGAACACCTCTTACCCATCATCCAGCTGTGGCTGAGAAGAGGGGGGCTTTTGTCTTTGCTGATCTATTTGGAGGGAATAACGCCCAAAGATGGCTTTCTCCCAAGTCACGGAAGGACAAAGGCAAACACAAAAACACCATCAGCCTTGCTGGCACAGGGCCATGCCGCCTGGGGGAATTAAGCAGATTAAGCGGCTGCATCTGTTGGGAAACAATACACAGTAGCCCTTGTCCTGAGGATGCAGGCTGGGTTTCAATCACTGCTGTTTCTGGATAAAGAGGACCTAGTTTTCCCAGCCTGGCTGGCTTAATAAGGACCCAGCCCTTCTGCGCTCATGCCTGCTGTAGTAAGGATCATCCCAGCTCTTGGCTGTGGGGGGCTTCCTAGGACCCCATCCTGCCTGGAGCCCTGCGCTTGGTTGAAGGTTGTGTAATCTCATTTAATTCTCATAACAATCTGACAAGGAAGTCAATACTGCCATCATCATTCCCCCTTAGTGAAGCGAAGGAACTTCCCAGGGCCCCAGGAAAGACCAGCTTGAGGCAGGGTCAACCCAGGCCTCCCAGATGTTACCCAAAGAGCCAGGTCCACAGTGATGAAAGAACTAGACATACAAATACAGAGGCTGGTATGGCTGCTGTAAGCGATGGCTGCAGACTTGGTGGCTTATTTATTTTGTATTTATTTATTTTTTTCAGAGTTGAGGTCCTGCTATGTTGCCCAGGCTGGTCTTGAACTGGGTTCAAGTAATCCTTCCACCTCAGCCTCCCAAAGTACTGGGGTTATAGGCATGAGTCACCACACCCGGCCCAACACGGTGGTTTAAAACAAGACGGTTTTATTATTGTCAATGTTGGAAGACTGAGTCCAACACAGGTCGCATTGGGCCAAAATCAAGGTCCTGGCTGGGCTGGTTCCTCCCAGGGGCTCCGGGAGAATCTGTGTGCTGCCTTTCTCGGGTTCCAGGGCTGCCCACACTTTTTAGTATCCCCTTCATGAGCTCTTCAGAGCAACGGTGGAGGGTCAAATCCTCCTTACAGTCTCTTCTGCCCCCACTTCCACATTTAAGGAGCCTGGTGATTACTTTGGGCCCACCAGGATAATCCAGAATAATCTCCCTATTTTAAATCGGTGGATTAGCAATTTTCATTCCACCTGCTGCCTTAATTTGCTTTCCCGTGTAGGATCACATAACTAGTTCCAGGATTAGGAGGCATCAAGGGTTTCAGCTGAGTGTGACGTGTTTGGTCTGTGCTCTCCGCAGCCTTGTGCTCTGTGTCTTGGCCTGGCCGTCCTTCTGGGGTCCAGTCTCTGCCAGCTGCTGTGCTGGAGTCAGCTTGCAGTGGCTTGTGACAGCCGAGTATTTAATGGCTGTTATTAAACACATTGTGGAAATGTGCAATTAACAAGCTAGATTAAAACAAAGGAAACAGTATGCTCCAAAATTCTTTACTGTCTAATCATTCTAAGATAATTTTTACTCTGGCGGTCATTTACCTCTGTTGTATCTGTGTGGCAGAAACTCCATCTGTCAGTCAGTTTGCACCATGTGTCTCTTCCCAGCGCCACATTCAGCTGTGTCACATGGATAGCTTGGAATTGGCTGTCATAAGCACATTTACACCACGGAAATCGGCACATGCTACAAATTGGGGCTTGATTTATTGTGCTACTGATTTTCTAGGCTTGAGAAAATGATGATGAAAATATTAGGTTAACGCAGATTGACCTAAAAGTGTGCTATGCTTGTAACTGTTACATTGTGAATAGCACAAAAATTGTCAAATCATGTTAGAGTTGTAGGTATAGGCTGGCTACAAATATAAGAGTTTGACAAAAATCAAGGAAAGCATTCTGTGTGAATCAATTGGCTAAATGGAATTTACAACAAGGAGTACTGTATATTTTATTATTTGTAAATTGCATGTTTCAACACAACGTAGAATCTGTGAATGTGAATGTTTACACACTCACCTTTTTTGCAGAGAGCTGGTTGTTAAACATTTAACAGCACAACACTGCCTCCCTGCAGTCTGACTGCCCTGCCCCCACATTCTGTGCCCTCTCCCTCTGAGACACTTGCATCTCCCAGAATCCTTCCTGCTGTACCCATGTTCTTTGCCCAGCACAGGACTACCCACCTGTCTACCCTGTCCCCTTGCCAGGCCAATTCTACTTGTCCCTCAGGCACAGTGTCGTTCTGTGGTCTCACGGCCCTGGCTTTTCTCATCTCACCCCACGGGAATCGTGCCTGTTTTTCTGTCTTTCCCACTGGATCATGGCTGCCTCATTGATGGGATTGTCCATCTTTCCTTTGTGCCCCAGAATCCAGTTCCATTCCTACATAGTAGGTGCTCAGTCAACATTCATGTAAGGAGATGGGATTGTTCTGGACTGGATAAAACCTAGGACACAGAAGGAAGCAGAAGAGGGAGGAGAACGTGAGGATGGATGCAACAGTCTGAGCAAGGCCCAGGTCCCACACATGAGGACTTCTGGAAACATGAGTAGGGGCATTGGAAGGCCACATCTCAGCCTCTGCGTTTGGAGGGCCCCTTGGATGCCTTTGGCTTCAATTACGTTGAAAAGGAGTTCCTTCTGTGGATCCGCAGAGATGTAGAGCACAGGGCTTAAAGAGGGCAGGTTAGTGTTCTCCCCAGGGGCTTCTGGGAGTTGGGATCTGTAGCCAGGTACGCTCAGAGGACCAACAGGTGAGGCAGTTAGAGGCGAGAAAGCTCCTGGGGAGCCCCATTAGTCAGCTGGGGGTGGAGTCCATGTGTGTGGCCTCCCCTTGCTCTGCAGTGGCCAGGCATAAACACAACCAAACGCATCCCCTTTGTGAGTCCTTGAAGTTTTTCAAATCCTGGCCCGTGCAACCCCTCACTCCAACAATCTCTCAAGAATGACTCTATGTCCCAAATTATTTTCAGATGAGGAAATGAAGTGTCCAGGAGACCCCTGGGAGGAGCTGGAGGAAGAGGCAGAGCAAGAGGGGACCAGGGTGTCCAGCAGTCAGAGGTGAGGGGAGAGGCAGAGGGAAAGGGCCACAGCCACGGATTCTACAGCTCTTCTTGTCAGGACAGTGTGTCGTGAGGGGGAGACAGGGACGGCTGGGCAAGGATGAGTGAAGGAGGCTTAAATGGCTGAGTAGGGGTGAATGAAGAGAGACTTGAATGGCTGGGCGGGGGTGAGTGAGGAGGAAACTTAAATGACTGGGCAAGGGTGAGAGAGGGGAGATTTGAATGGTTGGGCAGGGATGGGTGAAGGGAGACTGGGACAGTTGGGTGGGGTGACTGATGGGGGGTCTGGATGTCTGGGCAGGATGAGTGATGGGACTGGAACAACTGGGCAGGGGTGAGTGGATGACAGGGAAGGGAGGTAACAATGAGACTGCTTTCAGTGAAGGTCAAGGACAGCCAGCTGCTTCAGAGGCTTCTGGTTTAGGAAAGGTTCTGTCTTAGCCTTGAGGAGATGAGCAGGGCTGGGGAGGGAGTACTGGAGTCATAGGGCAGTGGGGTGGATGGGGTTGCCCTGAGCACAGGGTCCTGCCAGCCTTGGAGGGGGGCAGTGTGAAGGAGGGCATGTGTGTGGAGATGGAAGACATTAGGATTAGGGGATTAGAGGGTACAGTGCTCACTGGCGGAGTGAAAGGTGGTCACAGGGCACATGCCTGATGCTTGGTCCTCAGTGTAGCAGAAGGGGAGGCCCATGCCCAAACAAGGACTTGAAGAGTCTGAGGGGTGATTCATGACTTGGAGCCTGTTGGCTTTCTGCTAGTAAAAACCTTTTGATTTGGAGATGATAACTACAAGACTCACTTGTAGTTATGAGAAGTAGTACAGAGAGACCTCAAATGCCCTCTACCCATTTCCCAATGAAGGCATCTTGCACGACTCTAGGACCCTCTGCCACCTGAGCCCTCCCACCCTTCCCCTGTCCAACCTCTCCTGGTGGCAGCCCTACCCCTGACCTTCTTGTCCTTGAATTCTAAGCCATGTTTGACTGATTTAGAACACCTGGCCTACAGAATACCTGCAAGAATCCTTAACCCTGACCTAGGGTCTGGTGTGGGTCTCTGGGTTCCACGGCAGAGCTAGGGATCAGTGGAATCAGTCTGGGGTCTTTGACTGCAAGCATATGGATCTGACTGAGAATTCAAGAGGTCAGACAGGAGGGAACTCAGAATAGGAGGAAAAACTGAAGAACCAAGTCCAGAAAGCGCAGATCCCAAGGTGACTCCGGGAACCTGGGTAGTGATCTCTGCCTCAGAAAGAATTGGTTCCAACAGTCTCATCCTCATCCCTACATCACCCTGATGAGGGTTCCAGGCTAGAGAGTTCTATTGGTCTGCCTTTTGTCCAAGCCCCATCTTTGGCCAGGGGTGGAGCTACCTGACTGACAGCTCCTAAACTTGCATATAATGTTTAAAAGCAGTTCTCTAAAGTCCGGCAGCTGTGAACAGAGAAAGGGAAAACAAAACAAAACAAAATAAAACAAATAAAGAAAAGAAACAACAGACTAATGTGACCTCCAGACCTCAGTTCAATGTTGGGTAAAACTATAGCTGGAACCAGAGCCCAGATGTTGCAATGACACTCTAATGAGAACTCTTGGGTAAAGGGCGGACAAGCACTTTTGAGTGCTGGTTTGGACATATATGATGTCATATAGATAAAAAGAGTGCTAAAATGTGTATGAATCAGTTGCAGAGAACAAAAATAATTTTCGTAACCGGGGGTCATACTTAAAATTATATTTACTTTTAATTTACATCTTGTCATAAAACTGAGTCATTTGTTAGCGAGAAATTTCCCTGTGAGAGTCTACCTAAACTAAGATGGTTTATTTTATATAAGTTTTAACTGCAAAACTTTGAGTTTTGTTTTACTTATCTGTGCTGAGAATTTATGTTTACTTACATTTGGTTCATTTAGAGGAAATTGGATTTACTTACTAACCTTTTCACATTAACCTATGAGCTACCTTGTTAATAACCCAAGTAGCAATAAAAGAATAGTTGTAGATTTTCTTTGAATAAGAAAACATCTGTTTTTCTTCACAAATAAAAAAAAGCAGTAAAAATAGAAATAATGATTAGAGTTGATTTAAAATGCACTGCAAGATCTCTGATTTAAAAATAGTGATCTCAATTCACCATTGCAAAGATGTGGAATCAACCTAAATGCCCATCAGCCGATCAGTGAATAATGAAACTGGGGTCTATATACATTGTAGAATACAATTCAGCTATCAAAAAGAATGAAATCATGTCTTTTGCAGCAACTTGGATGGAATTGGAGAACATCATCCTAAGTGAACTAACTCAGGAACAGAAAACCAAACACTGCATATTCTCACTTATAGTGGGTGCTAAACCAAGGATCTGCAAAGACATAGAGAATGATGTAATGGATACTGGACACTCAGAAGGGGGAGGGAAGGGGGGGAGGACAAAAAACAGTTATAATGTGCACAGGTGGGGATGGTGGGTACTCTTAAAGCCCAGACTCCTTCACCACTATACAGTGCGACAATGTAACCAAAAGCTATTAAAATAAAGAAAAAAAATACATACAATAAAAATGGTGATCTAATGCCAGAATTCCCCCTTATTGTCTAGGGAGATTCACAAGCAACAATAGGCATGATTTCATTCTTTTTGATAGCTGAATAGTATTCTATAATGTATATATGCCACATTTTCATTATCTACTGATCAGCTGATGGGACATTTAGGTTGACTCCACATCTTTACAATTGTGAATTGAGACTGCCATTTTTAAACAGGCAGAATTATGAACTCTGTGTCTAATAAAAGCAGGCAGTGTTTGAGACCTCACACCATAAGAGAGGTAGAAGGAATGTCTAAAGCAGGGACCACCAAACAAGGATGTAAGAAGGGATGGAGAAAGAATCCTGCTGCCATGTGTTTCAGGAAAGTTCATGAAGGATTGCATCACTGAGGCAAACTCTCTGTGGGAGGTGAGGCCCACAGCCAGGCAGAGGGGACGTCCCCAGATCTTTTTTGGTTCTGAGAAGCAGAAGATGTGGGGCTGAAGGAGGAATTACCCAGGAAACCATGTTTCTAAGAAGCCGTGTGATGATGTTGTGTCTTTTTAATTATAAAATGAGAAAGCATCACCTACACAAGAGTGAGAGAGGCAAGATCAAGCCCATGTCAGGTCATTTCATGTAAATGAGAGAAACTGAACAATTAAAATCCCAATCCTTGCTGGATGCAGTGGCTCATGCCTGTAATCTCAACATTTTGGGAGGTCGAGGTGAGAGAACTGCTTGGGTACAGGATTTCAAGATCAGTCTAGGCAACATGGCGAGAACTCATCTCTATAAAAAATTTAAAAATTAGCTAAGTACAGGTGCATATCTGTACTGTAGTCCAAGCTACTTGGGAGGCTGAAGTGGGAGGATCTCCTGAGCTCAGGAGGTCGAGGCTACTGCAGTCCAGTCTGGGCAAATTAGTGATACAATTAAGAAGAAGAAGAAGAAGAAGAAGAAGAAGAAGTGGAGGTGGAGTAGGAGGAGGAGGAGGAGGAGGAGGAGGAGGAGGAGGAGGAGGAGAAGAAGAAGA
>CAUYQG010188090.1:0-11896 GCA_963574415.1 Tarsius wallacei
GCCTGGGAAACTTGGTGAGACCTTGTCTCTACAATAAATCAAAAATTAGCCAGGCATGGTAGCATGTGCCTGTAGTTCCAGCTACTTGGAAGGCTGAGGCGGAAGGAACACCTGAGCCCAGCAGGTCGCCGTTGGGGTGGCCATGAGAGTGCCACAGCACTCCAGCCTGGGCGACGGAGTAAGACGCCCACTTAAATAAATAAATAAATAAAAGTAAACTTTAAAGTTGCCACCACTCTAGAAATCATAAAAGAAGATTACTAAATACATGAAAATGGATAAGGTCTCTTTCCATGAAATCATTTTTTCTTTTTTTTTTTTTTTTTTGAGTTGGAGTCTCACCCTGTCACCCAGACTGGAATGCAGTGGCCGCGCTCGGCCCCCGCAGCCTCAACCTGCGGGCTCCGGTGATCTTTCCGCCTCAGCCTTCCAAGTAGCTGGAACTACAGACACGCACTACCACGCCCGACTAATTTTTTGATTTATTGTAGAGATGAGGTCTTGCCAAGCTGCCCAGGCGGGTCTCAAACCCGCACGCTCAGGCAATCCACTCACCTCAGCCTCCCAAAGCGCGGGATTACAGGCTGAGCCACCGAGCCCGGCTGAAATCATCTTTTCTTTTGATTTTATCTTCATTTTATATCACAATCATGAAATAATTATTTCACGTCAATCTCCGTGGTTACACTATAACCTCCTGAAGGGGGGAACCAGGACTGATGTGTTTACATTCTCCATCCCCATTATATTGACACATAGCAGGGACTCCAAATAAATGGTGATGCCATCTCTGCAAGAGAACTGTGACTTCACTCTCTGAATATGTCACCTAACACCTAGCACTTATCTCGTGGCTTTCTATCACACTACGGTTATGCATGGTGTTACAGGGCTGAAGGATGCATGGGACCGCCCTGTATATTTTTGCTTTTTGCAACTTCCTGTGAATCAATGACTATTTCAAAACAAAGGGTTAAAAAAAAGGACTTTACTTCCTGCCACCAGCTTTTTGGATTTCACCTAAATAGCAGGGACTTCCATTTCTATCCTTCTGCATAATATGATTGGCTTTCGAATTTCACCAATGTCTTCTTCCAGGAACTTAATTTCAACAACCTAATAACAGCTCGAAGCTCATCTTATTTTTCCCTCCAATCCTTGACAACGCAGATCACCTTGAACAACCACAGTTACTCTTCTGAGACAGCCAGCCAAAATGCCAAGTATGATGCCAATTTTCACACAAATTTTCCCTTTCTGTCTCCTCCGCAAAGAGGCCACCAAAAAACTATCATTTCCAAGAACTAGCTGGATATCAAGGGTGAGGGAGAAAAGTTATGTTGATGAGCCAGTCATTCCCTCAAGGTTTCTGGCTGGCAGTAAAACAAAGAATGTGCATCCAGGTACCCAGACAACAAGCCACTTGCTCAAGTATGATTTAGCTCCGTCCATGGCCGCCTCCTAGAACCAGGCCACCACTGAGCTGCCAAGAGCCTTGGAAAACTGTGCAAAGTCATTAAAATCAACAGCAAAGCTTCCCATGTCACAATATTTAGATAACTTTTCACCCCTCCAAGCTCCCCCTAAAAGCCAGCCCTGGCTAAAGTTTGACACTACTGGCTTGAATCTCACAATCAGCTTCAAACTTTTAAACAAAGCACAGACATTAACTTTCCTGTGAGCTTGGAAGCACAGTCAGCACTGCTGGGCCCGAGGGGAGATTCCCTGCCTAGGCGCAGGGCCTAGTCAAGACTGCACAGCGTAATCAGGAAGTGACTTTCCCAGCTGCCCACGCCAGCCCTGACCTGAGCCAACTCTCTGTGGCTCTCTGTCCTCCCAGGTGATGCCCTTCCCCAGGAGAAGCACAAAACAAAACCAGAAGGGAAAACAAGTTCTTTGAATTCACATCAGTCTCTGTGGGTAAGAAGACAAAAGTTGTCTAGCTTACTAGCAGGCTTAAAGCATGACCTTCAGTTGACTCGTGCAAAGGCCATGGCAAATAGCAGAAAGTCAAGGGGAAACAACTTTGACGGGCCTTTCCAAACAGTGAGGCCAGGAAAGAGAAAAATAAACAAAAACCAAATTTTATTTCCTCCTAAAGCGAAATGGGGGCAGAGGGAAAAGAAGGCTGAGAGAAAGAGAAATGATCTTCAATATTAATTGTTTTAACACGGCAGCATGATCAAGACACATGCTCACTGCCAGGCAGTGGATCCAGAGAGAGACAAACTGTCCATCCTTTCATGGGGTGTTAGCAGAAAAATAATGTCCATTTGCATAGCATTTGCAATCAATGAAGCGCTTTCACATATAGAAACTCACTTTAAGTAGTTCTGAGCTGTGATGCCCAACTTACAGATGAGGGAGGAAACTGAGAATCTGAGCATCACAAAGCTGACAATGAGTAACAGAACCAGAAGAGTGGGATCAGTCAGGTCGGCAGTTCCATAGAGAGATGAAAGAAGCAGGTGAGAATTACCGAGCCATTCTTTGGAGGAAAAAAATGAAATAAAGTATAATTCCCTAGGCTAGGGCGTGGGGAACTCATCTCTACCTTCGTAGTGGGTCTAAAACTAGGAAACAAGACTTTAGAGAGTTACGCTTATTCTTGCACTGACAATTCAAAGAGAATAGTCCCTAAGCTGATAAATGCTCATTTCAAAGGTGATTCAGAGAACATTGTCTCCAAAAAGAAATCCACCCAGAAATATGAGAGGAGAGAGTTGTAAACAAAGGGCCCCAGCTGTTTCTTGCCTCCACCGGCTTAAATCAAAATATCAAAGGACTTTCAAGCAAGCAGCACCTTGAAGTGACTCTGGGCTATGGCGTGGGTCCCAGATGGACAAGCAGATCTCAATGACCAGCCCAGAGAGGGAGCGGGAGGACAAACCTACCTCCAGAGCCCGAACACCGGCCAGCCAGACTCCCGACTCCATCCAAAAGGAAAGAGCCACCCTCCCAGCACTGAAAAGAAGCCTCTCCTCCCGGGGCTTGAATTTTCACAGTGCAAGTCCTCATAGGTGGCCTTGTGGGACAGAGCTAGAGGGTGGGAAGCGAAATGGAGCCCATAAACATGGTCCTAGTGTTAAACAGGGGTCTGCCCCTCACAGATTTCCATTTCACCATTGGAGATAAAAGAGCTTGGTCGCACCACCTCACCAAGCCGCTGTGCAGAGCCAAGTTGGGCCAGTGCCCTCTGAATACGGAGAGGTGAATCTTAGCTCCATGACCTTGGGAAAGTAAGTTTGTTGTCCAACTCAGTCTGCAATTCCTTTGTTCTCTTTAAGGAGGATTTTCTTTGCCTCGTTCTGGTCGTGCAGTCTGCAGCCACTTGGGAGGCCCAGTATACCGAAGCATTTCTAGTGAGCTGAATCCGGCTGAGGTTTCCCTGACACTGGGCCAGCGTGGCCTCATTTCTCCTCCTGTTAGAGACTTTGGGGACATATCAGCCTGGGCAGATGCTAAGGCGAGCACAGAGTACACCCCTCCAAGTGCCAGCAGCCAAAATAAATCATTAGGCTGGGAAGTAGCAACAGCTACCCTGCTGTGGCTAAAATACACATCACGCGTATTTTTAAAATTGCCATCTTAAGCATTATTAGATACACAGTTCAGTAGTGTTAGGTATATTCACACTTTTGGGCAACCACCATCACCATCCATCTCCAGAACGCCTTTCCTCTCGCAAAACTGAGACTCTATATCCATTAAGCACTAACTCCCCATTCTCCCCCCACCCCCACCCGGCTCCCATCATTCTATTTTCTGTCTCTATGAATTTGCCTATTCTGTGTAGCTCATATAAGTGGAATCACAGTACTTGTCGTCTGTGACTGGTTTATTTCATTTAGCAGAGTATCTTCAAGGTTATCCATGTGGTGGCATGTATCAGTACTTCCTTTTAAAGGCAGAATCATCTTAGAATAGTTCATTGTATGGATAGATACCTCCTTTTGTTTATCCATTCATTCATCGCTGGACACAGGTGGCTTCTACCTTTTGGCTATTGTGAGTAATACTGCTATGAACACGGGTGTGCCACCCTTTCTTACAGCTGCCCAAATAGGTAACTAAAGAGAATGGTGAGTCTCCGAAGATCGTTGTTTTACTTTTGCAATGTTACCAGCCAAGTCCACTTGAAAATGACAGGCAAGGCCCTTCTTGTGCGAGCTGGAGCCCAAGGGGGTCTGTCTAAGAGGCTTCAAAGCCCCCTTTAATATTCAGTGTCTCACACATACACAACACTCAAAACCCACTACAGTATCCAAGTGCCTCACAACACACACCCCAACTCTCACCTCCCAATTCTCGCATCCACCCCAACTCTCACAACACACATCAACATACATTCTATCGGATAACACAACTCTTACATACCTCAGCTGCCACACATTCCTCAACTCTCACACATCCCAACTCTACATTCACCTCAGCCCTCAACACACCCCAGTATAACACACCCCAACTTTCACACACCCCAACTCTCACACACCTCAGCTCTCACACTCACTCTAAGTCTCACACACCTCGACTCTCACACTCACCTCAACTCTTAACACATCCCAACTATTACACACTCCTCAACTCTCACACACCTCAACCGTCATACTCACCTTAACTCACATACCCCAACTCTCGCACAACCCAACTCTCACACTCACACCAAGTCTCACAAACCTCAACTCTCACACACTCACCTCTCACACACCACAACTCTCACACTCACCTCAACTCTCACATACCCCAACTGTCACACTCGCCTTGATTCTCACATACCCCAACTCTCACACACCCCAACTCTCACAAGCCCCAACTGTCATACATACCCCAACTCTCACACTCATTTCAACTCTCATACAACTCATTTCTCACATACCCCAACTCTCACACTCCCCAACTCTCACACACCTCAGCTCTCACACACCCAATTCTCATACATACCTCAGCTCTCCTCACACTCACCTCAACTCTCACACAGCCCAACTGTCACACTCGCCTTGATTCTCACATACCCCAACTCTCACACAACCCGACTCTCACAAGCCCCAACTGTCATACATACCCCAACTCTCGCACTCATTTCAACTTTCACACAACTCAATTCTCACACATACCCCAACTCTCATACACTCCAACTCTCACACACCTCAGCTCTCACACTCACTCCAAGTCTCACACACCTCAACTCTCACACTCACCTCAACTCTTAACACATCCCAACCATTACATACTCTTCAACTCTCACATATCTCAACTCTCATACTCACCCTAACTCTCACACACCCCAACTCTCACATTCACCTCAACTCTCACACACTCCAACTCTCATATATTCTAACTCTCACACACCCCGATTCTCACTCTCACCCCAACTCTCACACACCCCTCAACTATCACACATCTCAATTCTCATACACACCAACTCTCACACCACCTCACTTCTCACACACCTCTCAACTATCACCCCCACTCTCACATTCACTCCAACTCACATACCTCATCTCTCACACTCACCCCCACTCTTACATACATCTCAATTCTCATATATCCCAACTCTCACACACCCCTCAGCTCCACCAGTCAGAGGCACCTCCATCTCTAGGGAACTCACGGAGTGGGCCCACACCTGCACGCAAGAACTGCAGCCACTTTCAACCTGGGGGTGTCACTCATGGGGCTCCAGCATTTTTACTCCTCTCCCCTACTGTCCCTAAGAGGGACTCTATATTTCTGAAAACCGAATGCTTCCTGACTTTTTGTGTGAGCAAGGAAAGCTCCAGGCCTCCTGAACTCAAAGCTCTGCTCTCCTCTTGGACATCAGAAGTACTGGGGAAAAATGCTGAGCACAGTGACTTATGCCTGTAATCTCAGCAATTTGAGAGGCTGGGGCAGGAGGACTGCTTGAGTCCAGGAGTTCAAGACCAGCCTAGGCAACATAGAGAAACCTCATCTCTACAAAAAAAAGAAATCAAAAAAGTAGCTGGGTGTGGTGATGTACACCAGTAATCTCAGCTACTTGGGAGGCTAAGGCAGGAGGATCACCTGAGTCCAAGAGGTCAGGGTTCACACACCCCAACCAATGTGAACCATGATCATGCCACTGACTCCAGCCTGGACCACAGAGTGAAACATTAACTCAAAAAGAAAAAAAGAAAAAAAGAAAAAAAGTACTGGAGGAAAGAAAAATCTCAGTAAATTAACCTGCATCAAAAAGTTTTTTGCTTACTCTCTAACTCTGGCTTCTTGGGTCTTATTTTTATTACATTTTATTCTTTTTGCATTTAAAGGGAGGAAACAGAAAAACATATTTTAAACATCCTCATAATATTTTCCTATCATCAAAGAAGATGCATAGATGAACAGAGAGACCATGGAGAGAGCTTTTAAGGAAAGAAAACATGTCCAGACATTTGGCGGACTGGAGAGAAAAAGGCTGTGCAAATCTCATTCCCATGTGTGGCCCCAGTGAAGACTGCAAGTATGTAGCTGGTGTGCAACAAATAATAATTGAATTAGTCGATGAACAAATGCTTAAAGTGAACAGAAGGATGAAGGGCAAGAATGTGTACCTCCTCAAGTGCTCGTCTTCAACTTGAATCAGACAAGGGTAAAAGTGCAGCTTAGGAGAGGAATGTTCAGGAAAAACCTGGAGTCGAGTCCAGTGGCTTTTAGTTCCTGGTCTCCCATAAGAGCTTGCTTGGACTGAGGTGAAAATTCACAGGCAGAAGATTTTATGCAACTCACCCATATCATAAACGCTGGGACCTGCCTGACTCATTGACTGAACACAGGAATTCTCTGAGAAGTAACCACATGGAATTCAAAGACTAGTGCAACAAGAATTGCACAGATGCTGGTTAATCAGAAGAGCAGTAGGGTCTCTCAGGGCTTTCTTGACATGGGTACCTGTGGCGACAATAGTAGCAAGTGGCCATAGACTTCAACCTGTCTGCTTTCCTGCTTCTGGGCTCCAACACTCCTGGGGAGGTGAACTTAACTTACCACTAATAAATAAATCTCCCTTCAACCTCAGGCGGTTCAAACATCAGATGGTCAAAGTGCAGAGAAAAATGCTTTTCCTCCTCTTTTTCAGGAAGGCTAGGGAAGACAAAAAGTCCTGCTACCAAACACTTACACCTATTAACTGGCTTTGGCCAGCCTGTGGATAGTTACAGCCACAGATGTGTACGAGATACACAAAACAAATGACCCGGCCATCAAAAACCAGTCTGTTTTGCAACAGGCTACAAGGAAGGAAACTAAATGACCAATCAAATCTTAGATAAAGAAACCCAGTCAGAAGCAACAGGACAGACACCTCCCTAACCATCTCAATCAAATGTGCCTTTTTCTGCAACAGGCCTGCAGTTTTTGTCATTTGAGCAAGTGCATTCAGACGTATCTCAAAAGACCCCAGCTCTGGATGCAGTCAGTAGGCTTGAACTTGAAACCACTCTACCAGGGATCAGGAGGACAGTTACCCAGGAGGAGCATGAGGCTGTCAACTCACCTCTTATGGAAAGGGTTTGTTTCTTAAAAGTAAGGCAACAGCAGGAATAATTACCTATAGTAAATATACTGTGTCCCACGTCAAGCAACCTCTTCACAGAAACTAAGACCAGAAAAGTCTGTCATTAAGGTCCATAAAGCGAAGAAAGGTGTATCAACATTGAGGTTTTTGCGGTGAGCCATGATGAGTTTGCTGGTACTATCTCACCAGGCTACTTTATCCCAACATGGCTGTGGTTTGGTCTTCAAACAAGTTGAAAGATAAGCAAATACCCTTTCTTCCAGGTTACATTTGACTGCCCTCAGCATCAGGTGTGCTTTGTAAATTCCAGCAGTATCTAAGGAAGCCACAATTCACCCACATGTGACCACAGAATCCCTATCTACAGTAAACCAGAATTGGGGCAGAGTTTCCCATTCAAAGAACAAAATCAAATTTGATTAAAATGTGACACAGTCAGCCTGTCAACCACTGATCTTTTTGAAGTGGAAAATGAGAGAATTAGGGAAATCAGATGAGCAATTCAAACCACCATGAAACATCACGAATGAAGTCCTACCAATGCCATGAACAGAAATTACAGAGTATATCGATAGATGAAATCTACACTGTCCAACTTAATAGTCACCAACCACAAGTAATTATTTAAATGTATATTTTAATTCACTAAAATGAAATAAAATTTAAAATCTACCACTTCAGTCATGCTAACCACACATATCAAGTACTCAAGAGCCACTTGTGATTAGTGATTACCATAGGTGACAGTAGGAACATAGAACTTCTCTATCATTCCAGAAAGTTCTATCTTCCAGCACAGGAAGGAAGAGGGAAAGGGAGTAAACAAGAAATAAAAGGATCTGTAAAAAACAAAATAAAATAAATTTTTTTAAAAGCTTGGAAGCCTAAGTATCTATTGTGTACATCTCTTGAAGCTTCCTGAAGGCTTATTTAAACACAATAAACACGCAGTGGAGCTGTTATCAGACTCCAAGACTAGACAACCAATGATGTACCATAAAAGGAAATCATAGCACCTGTGCCATGTGTAGTTATGTTTGTAATTATCACAGCCCTTTAAATGAATTGAGAGGGCTGGGCACGGTGGCTCACACCTGTAATCTCAACACTTTGGGAGTCCAAGGCAAGAGGATTGATTGAGCCCAAGAGTTCCAGACCAACCTGGGCAATAGACCGAGACCTCATCTCTACAAGAATCAAAAAAATAAGCCAGGCATGGTGGCACGGGCCTGTAGTCCCAGCTACTCTGGGTCCTGAGGCAGAAGGATCCCCTGAACCCAGGAGGTCAAGGCTGAGGTGAGCCATGATCGTGACACTGCACTCCAGCCTGGGCGACAGAGTAAAACTCCGACTCAATTCAAAAATAAATAAATATATAAACAAACAAATAAATAAATAAACTAAGAGCAACCTTTTCAACAAAAGGCTGGTTGACAGTCTCGTGTTCATTTTGGAAACCTGTTCTCCTGATTTCTGGTGGGATTATTTTAGAGCTTTCTGGGAAGCAATAGGAAAACATCCTGTCTCCCACTTCAAGCACTTTTAGGATACATTTATTTATTGACCTTCTTCTCTCCCTAAATGTTCATCACAGATTAAGTGATTGTTTGTAATTTCAGGAAGCTTTTTGCCCCAGGGCCACCCCAACTTTAGATGCTAGCTGGGGAACAGTAGAGATTGTCTTAATCAAAGTTCTTTGCATAACAAGTAGCAGACTCCAGTTTGGGCTACCTTAGAAGAGGAAATTTCTTTTCTTTTTTTGAGTTGGAGTCTCACTCTGTCACCCAGGCTGGAGTGCAGTGGCACACTCACAGCCACCCCAGCATCGACCTGCTGGGCTCCAACTATCCTTCTGCCTCAGCCTTCCAAGTAGCTGGAACTACAGGCGCACGTTACCATGCCCAGCTAATTTTTTTTTTATTTATTGCAGAGATGAGGTCTCACCAAGTTGCCCGGGCTTGGACTTGAACCTGCGAGCTCAAGCAATCCACTCGCCTCAGCCTTCCAAAGTGCTGAGATTACAGGCTGAGCCACCAGCCCCGGCCAAAAATTTCTAAGAAGGATGCTAGGGTCCCAAGGATGGAACTCAATGATAAGAAAACTTCATGAGGGACTGCAGGACTTGGAAATCCACCAGATTTCTTTGTCTCTTATCTCCACCTCTCTTTGTTCTATTGCTCTCTTCAGAACTTCGTTCTTGATTCACTTCACAGGGTAGAAGAAAACCACTGTACAGCGCCAAGGAACATGTGCGGCCGCTTCATGACTTCTGCATTTTCACATGCCCTTTAGTACGCAGAATTTGTGAGACCTAATTCCAAGAGCCCAGGAAGTTTGATTGACCCAGTGTGTCTCCCAATGTTCCAAACACCCATGGAGGAAGGGCAGAACCATCTTAGTGCAAACATGTCAGCATCAGCCACAGAGTACCAGAAAGGTGGGGAGGAAGCAATCCTCAGAGAGGGAGTCATCACCCTGTGGGCAGTATATCAATCAGGGGTATGAGAAGAAAAAAAATGCGAGTGGAAGAAATGAAAGGGCCATCTCATAGATATATTTCCATATCCCCAAATGTTATAATCCAGGGTGTCCATACGATTTGGAAACATAGATAATATTATTTTCCTTTTTAGAAGATTGAAGATGTCCCTGATGACAAGTATATTCATTGACCTGTGTTCGAGATCTGATGGACACCCTTGATAACTCATGCTGCTTCAGCAAACTGGTGCTCATAGCGCTATTGCTCAAAGACAACAAATATCTTGCAAGATTAAAATTTAGGCAGGCAAATTTTTTCCAGTACACTTGAAAAGCTGAGATAATTTTATGCTTAAATTTCTGAATATCTTTGCTTTCTTTACAATAAAAATAGGCTAAGTCAGAGGAACTACAGTCACTTTTTCACTGTTTAAGTTGGTATTTCTCCAGTAGCTCTTATTTTAGAGCTATTCTGTTGAGTTTGTTACCTACTATCTCTCCACCTGTTTGTTCAAAGATATTAAATACCGACATTCTTTGAAAAAAAATTGAAGCAAAACAATAATAAAAACCCAATTATCATCTTTCTATTTCTGCTGTGAAAAATAAAAGCAATCAAGACTTACAGTCACTCACTGTAGCTAATTGTTTCTTGCAAACGTTATTTTCATTTTTAATAATAGTTGCCCAATTTTTTATTTTCTTTTTGAGTCAGAGTCTCATTCTGTTGCCCAGGCTAGAGTGCAGTGGCACACTCACGGCCACCCCAGCCACAACTTGCTGGGCTCCAGTGATCCTTTTGCCTCAGCCTTCCTAGTAGCCAGAAACTATAAGCACGCACTACCATACTCTGCTAATTTTTGATTTATTGTAGAGACGAGGTTAAAAAAAATCATTTCTAACACAAAGGGAACTTATTTTGTTACCAAGAGAGTGAGGGCCAGTTAGAAGCCCAAACTTTACCTGCATACAGCCTACTTATACAGTCAATCCCCACATTTCTATAAGATAAAATAAATCATTTCTAAAGGAATATTTTTTCCTTATATTGAAAAAAAAGAAATATGTTTGTATCTGGATATTTTTACCAAATATCCAAGTATTTTCCTTGCAGGAATTCTCAGAATAAAATAAAGTGCAAGTTATTTAAAATGGCACTGGATTAGCTTTGCTCATCATTTGACCTAGAAAGGCCAAGAAAGTAAATGAAAAACTGAAACTTTGCTTTGTCCCCTTGTCTTTTCACATCTCTTGGCCCAGCCTTTTAACACCTCCAGCAGTCCTTCTCAATTTTCTTTGTTGATGGCTAACATAGTAACAGGCAAACATAAGCTCTGAAGTCAAACACCATCAGTAAGTTTTATGATTTTTTAGGAAATTACATAATCGCACTGAGCTTCAGTTTTCTTATCTGAAAATGGACTATTCATGGAAATTTCACAGGCATGTTTTGAAGATTAAATGAGATCATGTGTATAAAACATCTAACCTAGTCTTCAACACACAATAATTATATCTATATTATTAGTACTAGAGTTGTTGTTATTGCTGTCTTTCCCTCAATGGCATAGCTTTTCATATGGACTGTACTCTTGAAAACGAGATTCCTTAACTTGGTCTTGAAATGTCCTCCTCTGATCTGGCCAGTGGACATCCCAGCTGGCACATAGTCTAATAACCAGGGTCTCTCCCACCCTCTGTTCCAGCCCTGGATTGCTGAACTAAACGTTGAAATAAAATAACAGCAAGGAAAAAGTTGATTCTTTGAAAAGGCTAATAATATTGATAAACTTCTGTAATGCTAATTGAAGAAAAGACATATATTAAAAGGATTAGGAGGCCGGGCTTGGTGGTTCGGCCTGTAATCCCAGCACTTTGGGAAGC
>CAUYQG010188093.1:0-11886 GCA_963574415.1 Tarsius wallacei
ACCTTTCTGCTGTACCTCATGTAGGGCATCAGCTGCTTATCTGGTGGCTTTGGGGGTTTTGGAATCGTAATACCAGAGGACGCCGTGACCCGGCTGTTGGTGCCTGGGTTCCCTCCCAGCCTGTAGTTGTTGTAGGCGAGATGACTGTATGGATTGTATCCCACAAACCCTGTGTTGCAGGAGCTGGGGTGGGAGGTGGGGCATAAGATGGTCTTTTTGACATTTTGGAAGATTAAGTTCTCAGTTCCTTAAGAATGAATCTGAGACACCGCGGGCAGAAAAGGCGCCCGCAGCTCCGGCTCCGCTTCCCTTTGTCCCGCGCTCGCCCCGCCCCTCCTCAGTATGTATTTTAAATGCAATGTAACCACTATGTGCTACTGGGTTGTATGGAAGAATTCTGTTTCTCTGAAGTTGTGGTGGTGTAGTTCAGAAAGATCATGGGGACTGGAATCAGACTGGTTCCAAATTCTGATACCAGCTACTAGCTGTTTTGACCTCGATCTCTCTGATTCAATTTCCCTTCTGTAAAGTGGGGTTAAAGTTGTAGGAAAGGAAAAACTTTTCCGCTAGTGGCTAGGTTTACACATTAACCTGAAACAAGATAGATTAACAGAATAAAAAGCTTATTTTGCATGCATGTAGGAGCTTTACAAAACAGAAGTAAAACCCAAAGAAGTGGTTTGACTTGAGAGCTTGTATACTACTTTAACAAAGGGCAATAAACTATAGAAAAGTGACTAGACAAAGGAAAAGTGATTTGGATTTCTAGGGAAAGTAAATTGTGGGAAGGTAAATATATGGGAAAAAAATAATGGAAGCTAAGGATTATTTAGTAAGGATTGTTATGCAGACTCAAGTGCCATCTCCAGTATCTGTGGTGATAGAGTCATTCTCTTCTTCCTGGTAATGGAGAAAGGAGGGGAACACCTTCACAAAGGGGAATTTATGTCCTGCTTTTAGGCAGAAGTGGGGGGGGGGGCAGAGAGTTTTTTTTTTTCCTCTTGCTGTTTCTTAATTGCCTTTAGCTAAAAATAATCCTTATGCCAAAGTGGCGTATTTTTTTTTGTGACACCCATCAGTGTAAAGTGTAAAGAGTAAGAAATTCATAGGGTTGTTATAAAAATTAACTACAGTAAACTACATAAATGCTCTTTTTCCCTTTTAGTGAGATAGGTGAGCAGGCTCTAAACCACATAGCTGGGGAAGCATGTACATGCTCTTTGGGAACCAAAGCTCATTTCTTTCTCCCAAAACTGCTTATTCATATCAGATCTGGAACATTCACAAAGTAACTTACCTCAGGGCATATTCTCACTGGAAATATTTGGAATAACTAAGAGTGTAACATCAACTGGACTATTAATGCTGAAGTCTATTTTCTGCTTCTATGCATTGGAGGATCTTTCTTCTTTCTTAAATCTTTTTAGTGTACTCAGCCTCAGACTTGCTCTTTTTTCTAGGCCTGCTGTCCACATAGATGTGTCTTAAAAGTAAGCTGACATACTCATGATTCTTAATGTTTGTTCTGTAAAGCAAAGAAAGTTCTTGGATAACTTCCAGAAATTCCAGATTTGGGTCCAGATGCCTCAGGACTAGCAAAATTGTCCTCTTACAATATGTCCTGAGATCATCTTCTCAGTGAAGGTTTTGTCATGTGAAAATAAATGAAGACCCCCCAATGAGAACAAACAAAAGCTATTTATTTCAAGCTTGCTGTAGCAAGGGAGTCAGCCACTATAACTTGTGTTTTGGCAGAAACTCAAAGGCAGGCAGAAGGGTGGAAAAGCTTTATGTTGAAAAAAGGGAAGGCTTTGGATATGCTCTTTTTTTTTTTTTTGAGTTGGAGTCTCACTCTGTAGCCCAGACTGGAATGCAGTGGCCGCTCCCGGCCACCGCAGCCTCGACCTGCTGGACTCCAGCAATCCTTCCGCCTCAGCCTTCCGAGTAGCCGGAATTACAGGCGTACGCTACCACACCCGGCTAATTTTTTGATTTATCATAGAGATGAGGTCTCGCCAAGTTGGCCAGGCAGGTCTTGAACCCGCGGGTTCAGGCAATCCACTCACCTCAGCCTCCCAAGGTGTGGGATTACAGGCTGAGCCACCGAGCCCGGCTGGATATGCTCTTATTAGAGACTGTTGGCATGGGGAAGTCACAAGGGACTAACTGGAAGCAGGGATCCCATGTGATTGGTTAGTGGGTGTATTTGGCTTCCTGTGGTTGGTCCTAAGTTGGAAGAGAAGACAAAAATTAGGGAAGGTGTCAGTTATAAATCAAGTCCTAGCCACTTTGGACTGATTGTTATAGTGATTACTATTTAGCTTTCTTGGTTTCTATTAGAGATAACAGTTTGACTTTCTGCAAGTCTGACTTATAAGTAGCAGGCTGACTTTCTAGGCTTGTTACTGTAGAAAATGAGTTGGTTTTCTGGGATGGTTGCTTTAGGTTGTGGGTCAGAGTTCTATTTTGATATATGGTCTGGCCATTGTCCATTTTGGATATTCAGACTCTCAATTGAGAGGCACAATGCTTCATATATCTTTGTATGAATGAAGTTATCTAATACATTTTCTCTCAAATTTTCATACACTGTGCATATAGTTTGGGAAACACTTCCCTTAATAAATCTTGTAGTGGATGCTGTGCTTTGTTTTCAAGATCCCTTTTCAGTATGGGAGGATTTATTCCACCAGCTACCTTCAGGTGTCAGTTCTGTCCTCTCTGGGATTTGCCCTCTGCTGAGGGAGGTGCCTTACCCAAGTAATCCTCTTTCCCTAGGGCAAAGGACTGGTCAATGCAGAGGGTATAAAGTCCCAGCCTCCCTAGCCCAACTTGGGACAACTCTGAAAGACTGTCCCAGCTTCAGAGCTCCTGTTAGAGTCTGCTGAGAACTTGGTTGAGGTGACATTACCAGCCAAAATTCTTCCTCTGCTCAATTCTGCTTCCTTTTCTTCCCCAAGTTTTGATGCTCAGAGCACTGCACACAAACTTCCTGTTTGTTAATCTCCATCTCAGAGTCTGCTTCCCAGGGGATATTACCTGTAACAATTCCTCTTTAAATTATCCTAATTTGAGTGTACCATCTGTTTCCTGCTGGGAACCTGACTGGCACAGGATATTACATTTATTATTTATCCCATTAAATGCAGCTTCATGAATCACAACAGGACTTTTTTGTTTGTTTGTTTTTCACATAGATCAGGGGATTTGGGGTTGTTCTGATTGTGGGAATAGAGTGTGTTTAACATGCTTCTTTATTTCTTTTTTTAAATCACTGTTTTCTGTCTGTTACATTTATATACCCATATGGATGGACACACACACACACACACACACACACACACACACACACACACTCCTTTTATAATGCCCATTCCATTTATCCAGGATTCAGAACTTGGTAGAACTGAGGTACTACACAGAGAAGGGACAGATGTGGCATATCTTGGTTTGGACTTGCACAAAGACTGTCAGAGGCAGCTGGGATGCCCTGATTGGATATAGAATTGACAAAACAGCTCATTTGTTGCTATGCTACAAGCCATTTACACTGTGCCTTTCATAACTATTCTGGAAGAACATACACCAAGAATCAGTGCAGTTCAGTTTATGGTAATTTTCACAAACATTGGACTCTCCTGGTTCTTGAACCAATTGAGTTCAACACTACCAAGACAACATTATCATGGGAAAGAAAGCAGGGTCACCATCCAGGTATCGGTAAAAAATATGTCCGTATCCAACTTCCTTATGCTCGGGAAAGATATTTTTCTGCAGAGTTTGGCTGTCTCAGAGGCAGAATTATAGAACAGTGCCTTAAAACATGAACCCAGGAGCCAGACTGCCTGGATTCAAACCCTCCCTTTGCTGTTTACCTACTCTTGGCTTTGGGAGAGTACTTAGCCTCTCGATCCCTCAGTTTCCTCATTCATAATGAGGATAATATCTGTCTTATAAAGTAGTTGTGCAGGTTGAAAGAGGTTGTCTATATAAAGCCCTTAGCATAGTGGCTGGTGTATTGGAAGCATCAGATTACTATTATGACATGGATTTCATTGCTTACCATGTTGAATTTTTTAAGTTATTAGTTTGTAGTTAGATCTGTCAGTATTTCCTTTTTATTATTTTTAAGGAGAGAAATCATAGAGAAGACAAAATAGATAATATGATCCTTATACCATTGGCCACCACTCATATTTTCTTTTAGCATATTTCTGTAAATAATTGAATATGTATTATGGAAAAAAACATAAGAAAGTTTGAAGACAAGAAATAAATACTTTGTTTCCTTCTAGCCAAAGTTTTAATATTTATAATATATAAATAATACTATAGATTAGTAAGAAAGATAAAGAACCCAACTGATATGGGTAATGTACACATACAATTTACAGAAGAAATATGAATACCCAATAAATATATATAAAGATGAGTAACTTCACTAGTGATGCAGAAAATGCAAATTGAAACAAAAATAAGATTTCTTGCCACCTATTATTTTGGCAAAACTGAAAGAAAATGAAAAAAAGATTCTTGCATTCTCCATTCTCCTCACCCTTTGCCTCAGACCGCCTCAAGTGTTCTGAAAGCAATACATCTTATGTCATTGCTAGTGCTTGTTATTAAGGTGAAACTTTTTTTGTTATGAATTAACATTTTTCTGTCAACATCTAAAATTTCAGTATTTGCAACCTCCCCCCTTTAATCTGCTTTCATTTTCTGTCTTCACTCTCCCCACATCTTTTTGCTGAATTAGTGAACTGTAAGATCAAGCAGAGCGATTTTCTCAGATAATTTCTTCAACTATGTTCATTCTGCTATTCAACACATTTATTTTTATTGTCATAAATCATGGTTTCAGTTTTTAAGAACTGATTTCATATTTTTCATAGCAATTCGTTTTGCTTCTCTGGGTGAGGTTTTTTTCTTGAATGTCATGGACTACGGCTGCCATTTGGGACTTTGGGTGTTATGAAACCCCCTTTATAATTCAGATAAGTCCTTCTTTTATTTAAACCATTTGAATGGGTTTCTACTCTCTGCAATCAAAATATTTCCTAAGTGTACCTGCATAATGAGCATTTGTATGCCTAGCCCTGAATTGTACCCCACATCTTTAAAATAAAAATAAATAAATAAATAAAATAAAAAACCCCCAAATACTCCCTAACTAGGACAGGGATCTTATGGAGAATTGGAAGTAGGAGAGATAACATCTAGTTAACTGAATCAGCAAAGAATTTTATGTGATGGTTTATAATATTTTCTTTTTCAGATGGATACAATTTACACTACCAAGAATGTATAGAGTGTTCCTGGTTGAAGGAAGAGCAATCACAAAAGCAGACCAGTACAAAAATTTTGAAAGCAGGAAGCATTGAACTTTCGTTGAATCATAGGGTAGGTGTGGTGGTTGTGGGGAAGGTACTTTAAGGACATTATATTGAAGGCCTTTAATGCCAGGAAGAAGACTTTGTAACTAGTATGACATTGAGGAGATGCAGAAAGGGTTTGAATAAAATCATGGCATAATGAAAGATGTTGCTCAGAAAGATTAATTTGGCTCCAGTGTATAGAATGGATTAGAGTGGTGACTGAGAGCAGGACAAGTGGACAGACTATGGAATTAGTTCAAACAAGATGTAATGAGTTTCTGAGCATGTGAAAATGGAAATATTTCACACTTCATATGGAATTTGGATATCTAGTTTAGAAGGTAGCACATGCAAAGGAATAGTTGTATTTTCATATCTTAATATTCAAGCAGTGCATGATATAAGATTGTAGCAATAAAATACAATGGCCAAATATTTAACTCCTGTATTAAAAATGAGTTCACTCATTACCCATTTTAAACATTCATTTAACAGTTTCTCATGATATTTCAACAAAATACATTGATAGCATGTGTGAAATTAGAATTGCATCATTTGGCAAATTTCTTAAAGACTCAATCTTTAGAAATGTGTTTCTTAAAATGAGTTTCTAACTTCTCTTCTACAGTCCTCAGCTAAACACTATTTCTGTTTCACTTTTAGTATGTTACAGAATAATTGTATTGATCTTGCACCTTGAATAATTTCCAGGAAAATCTGCACCCTGAAGCATTTCTTAACTTTAGAGACCTAAGGGAACCGAAGCATAGAGAACTTCAATATAGCCTCCCCCCACCGACACACACACCAAGAAAGCAGGTAAGCTCAAGAATGCTAAAGTGAGCTCAAGAATGCTAAAGTTTAATTTGCTTGGTTAAAGTACAGCTAACTGAATTTGTTTTCTTCATATCAGTACTGCAAAGACTGGAGGTGAGGATAGAGAAAAGATGTAGATTTTTAGAGGACAGTGGATGCCATGGTATGCCACTCAGATCAGTCTCCTCATCCTTCCAGGACTTAAGTGCTAATTCCCTCAGCCCCTGGTAGCACTATCAGCCCTTTCTAGGAATTGCTTATGGCTTAGAAAAACTGCCTTGCTCAAAGTTACACTCTTTGCTGCAGAGCAGTCTGTACCCAGTGGATGGTCTATTTGGGGGTAGAAATGGCAAGCCCATCAACCCAGCTTGGGAAAACACTGAAAGTTATGCCAGCTTCAGAAATTTCTAGTGGAATTGGCTGAGACCTTTTGTGTGAGTGTCCTATTGCTGGCTGTAATAAATTACCATAAATGTAGTGGCTTAAAATAACACAAATTTGTAATATTATGGCTTGAGTGGTCAGAAATCTAAAATTAATCTCACTCAAAGTGTCAGCAGACTGCATTCCTTCTGGAGGCTCTCGGGGAACAGCCATTCCCTTGCCCTTTCTAGCTTCTAGAGGTCACTTGTACTCCTTGACTTGTGACCCCCTTCTTTCTTCAAAACTAGCAGCATGTCAGGCATCTTATCTCCTCTCAGACCTTTGCTTTCATTTTACATCTTCTCTTTCTGACTCTGACCCTCTTGCCTCCTTCTTTTCCTTATAAGAACCCTTGGGTTTACATTGGGCCCACTTGGATAACCCCAAATAATCCTCTCATCTTAAGATTCTTAACTTAATCACATTTGCAAAGTCCCTTTTGCCATTTAAGGTAATATATTCACAAATTCCAGGGGTTAGGATGTGAACATATTGTGGGGGAGAGCAGTGGTCAACATTCTGTCTGTCACATTTTGTTGTGGCTACGTTACAACACAGCTTCTCCTTCTACCCAGTCCAGCTTCTATAACTTCCTCGTAGGTATCGATCCTAAGAGCATGCCTTAGTAAACTCGAGCACACAAATATTAATCTCAAAGTTTGCTCCCCAGTAAACCCAACTTGTTATATTGAGCAATCCAGGAGGTTAGGAGAAGAGGCTGGGCATGAAACCACACATTTGCAGTTGTGTTAAATTTTAATTACTCCAGAGAGCCTTGGCAGGCCAGAGGCTAACTCAGAATACCTTTGGACAGTACTCCATCTTTACTTCTTGAAGTAAGTAACATTCTTTAGCTCTCCATAGACTTAAATCTTATTTTAAAAGCAAGGGGCTCAGTTTCTCCTTGGCTGCTCCACATAGGAGATACTACCATGTAAGGCTGAACAACTAATGCCAGAGGCTTCAAAGAGAAAACTAGGCAAAAGGGGTGTCACAGGTTGGGTTTCCTGGGAAGCAGGTCTGAAAATGAAAAGTAGTCTGCAGAAGGGTTCTTGGGAAGCACCTTCTGGTGTCAGCACCTATGGAGGAAAGGGAGGAATCAGGACTGGGCAGTGTGAGAAGCCGGGGTGCAAAGTGGTCTCAAGAAGCAACTCAGCTGATCCCATGGAGGAGCTCTGAAGTTGGCAGGGTAGGGGCAGGGAGGGTCCTTCAGATTTGTCCCAAGTTGGGATAAGGAAGCTGGGTATTTATACTTTCTGCTCTCAGAAAGGGGAGGAGAAACTGCCAAAATGTTTTTCAAAGTGGCTGTATGATTTTGTATTTCCATGGGAAACATAAGGGAATGCAAGTTATGCCACATCCTCACCAGCACTTGGTATTGTCTATTACTATTATTATTATTTCAAAAAATTCTTTCAGCCATTCTAGAGTATATATCTCTTTGTGGTTTTCATTTGCATTTCTTTAATAACTAGTGATGTTAAATGTATCTTTTTACATGCTTATTTACCATTTATATCTCTTCTCTGGTAAAATGTCTATTTGAATCTGTCCAGTTTTTAAAAATTGGGTGGTTTGTCTTTGTTGAATTGTTGAATTTTGAGAGTTCTTTATATTCTGGGTACAAGTGCTTTATCAGATATATGTTTTGCAAATATTTTCTTCCAGGATGTCAGTTGTCTTTTTAAGAGGTGTTTTAAAGAATGAGTTATAGTAATATCAGTTCAGTGGCTAGTTTTTAAGAGTAGGGCAAAACAGGAAGGACCAAGGTGGGGAAAACTGGTGTGGTCTAACTGTGTTTCCAAGGGGTGTGTTTAGGAAGATCAGCTAATTTTATGAGACACAGTTTTCTGCATTTATTGCTACAGCACATGGCACTGATATAGAATTATCAAAAATAAATACAGCAAATTATAATGAGCTTGACTGTGAAACTTTGAGTTCCCTCCTACTGGGGAGATTCCTGCCAGTGGAACTAGCTCTCCTGTATGCTAATTGTACAAAACAGATCTTTTCCTCTGCATGTAGTGAGGTAAATGCTAAGATGGTACTTAATAAATAAAATCAATTTTAAAGTTAGAAGCTGCTGCTCTAAACATGCCTAGATATAGACAGCAAGTCTTAGTTTGAGAAGAGCCTGCAAGCTGCACCTCTTAGGTATATGAATGTGAGTTGGTGCTCATTATTCTGAAAAAAGTGCCATGCAGTCTTCTTGTCTTCTGACAAATGCACACCTCCCACTGCCCTCTTCATGTTGAGCCCAAAGTCGTGTGAGAAGTACTGGCTCCAAAGAGGCAGACACGTGCTGCTCATTTGCATTCCCTAGAAAGCAAAACTTAAGACAAGGCCTTTGGTGAAGGGAGTTTATTTGGAAAGGGATCTCAGGAAGGAAGTATGAAGGGATGGGAAGAGTGAGACAGGGAAAGAATAAACCAATTGGAGACGTAGTGAATGATGTTACTACTATTGTCTAGATAAGGGGTCCCCAACCCCAGGGCCATGGACTGAGGAACGGGACTGCACAGCAGGAGGTGAGCAGTGGACTAGGGAGTGAAGCTTCATCTGTATTTCTTTTTTTTTTTTTTTTTTTGTGGTGACTGGGGTCCTGGCCAAGGCCGTGGATTAGCCATGCCAACAGCATTCCCAGAAACCCCAGTTTTGGTTCCCCAGAAGGCTCTAGTCCTTTTAAAAATTGTGATCAAATATACATTACATAAAATTTACCATTTCAACCATTTTGAAGCCTGCAATTCAGTGGCATTAAATTTATTCACAATGGTACACTCCCATCATGCCCGTCCATCTCCAAAAGTCCTTTACCACCCCAAACAGAAAGTCTGTACTTATTCAACCATCATTCCCTGCTCCCTTCTTCCCAGCCCAGCAGCCTCTTTTTACTTTCTGTCTCTGTGAATTTGTTCAGTCCGGCATCTCCTATAAATGGAATCATACAGTATTCCATTCTGTGCCTGGCTACTTTCACTTAACATGATGTCTCTAAGTTTCTCCCTGTTGGGAAGAGGAAGCCTTCCCTTCCCTCCATTTCATCCTCATAGAACTCAGGACATCAGGGTTGGTTCCCATTTAACAGTGAAGGAGGCTGAGGCTCACAAAGGTAGAGCCAGGACTTTTTCTCAGTTTGACTCTGAGAACATAACTTGCTGCAGGCTGTATGTGGTCCAGAGACAGGTCGGCGGGAGCAGTGATTTAGCCCCTTCACGCCACATTGCCTGTGGCTTCATCTGTATTTCATCTGTATTTATGGTCACTCCTAGATTGCACTCCTAGATTGTGCACTCCTTATGAGAATCTAATGCCTAATGACCTGAGGTGGAGCTGAGGCGGTGATGCTAGTAGTGGGGAGTGGCTGCAAATACAGATTAACCTTAGCACTGAGATTTGATGGCACAGAGACCATAATAAGTCAATTGCTTGCAGACTCATATCAAACACTATCAGTGAGTTGATGTACTTCAATTGTACAACTGCATCTGACAGGCTTTAAGTCAGAATCTGACACTTATTTTAGTCTGCACATGACCTGCCCATTATTTTATTTGCCACTTCCATCCACACCTTTTTTATGGTGAGATGTGTAATTATTTCATTATATATTACAATGTAATAATAATAGAAATAAAGTGCACAATAAATGTTATGTGCTTGAATCATCCCAAAACCATTCCTCCCACCATCCACGGAAAAACTGTCTTCCATGAAATCGGTCCCTGATGCCAAAAATGTTGGAGATCACTGGCCTAGATCCCCTTCACTGACTGTTTGCCCAATCTCCCAGCTTCTGAGTATTTTGCTCTTAATGGCTTAAACCTACAGCCTTTGTTATAGAAGCATCCTTGAACTGTCAAAATTGCCTTATCTGGAACCATTGAGAACCAGGAGTGTCTGGGAGTTTATATTCCCCTATTCCTCCTACCTCATTTTTTTCTTTATAAGGACACTTGTGATTACATTGGGCACATTTGAATAACCAGAATAATCTCCCATTTCCAGATCCTTAACTTAATCACATCTGAAAAGTCATTTTTTCCATCTGAGTCAATATATTTATAGGTTCCAGGGATTAAGGGTGGACATCTTGAGGGGGAGGTGGCAGTGTTCATTATTCTGCCTATCACACTTTTGTTGTAGGTATAACAAAAACTATATATAACATTTATATCTTGGGCACATAAATATGAGTTGTTGCTTATTATTCTGATTTTGTTCAAAGATAAAAAGACACTGTGTGAGGTTTTATTATTTTTTTTCAGAATAATGAGCACCAACTCACATTTATATGCCTAAGATATAAATGTTATACCAGGAAGGCTCATTGCCAATGGCTAGTGCAAGAGTGTGAAAACTCAGCTCCCTTGCCTCCAGGTGGGACAAACCCTGTGGTGTGATTTATATTCCAGAATTGCCCAAGTCTGGAATTCACCTGAAATCTCACTCTTTGTTTCCCAGCTCCGCTCTGTTTCCCCCACACCCTTACGGCTGCTCTCTACTGGGAATGCTCCCTTAATAAATTGCTCCCACACACATTCTCATTTGAGCGTCTTTTTCTGGGGACAGGACCAAGCCTTAAGGATGCATTATGGAGACTCCCCATGGGAGGAATAGGACCATTATTTTGCCAGGACTTTTTGGGAAGCATACAGAAGGCACCCCCCCCATCCCTCCCCCACTTATTGTCTGCCTGAGGTCTGGGAGGATGCAACATTTATCTCCTACATGTAATCTCCTATTGGTTAAAGGTTGGAACCTGGCCTGTTAAGTACGTGGGGTTTCTTGGCTAGAATGTTGTTGTCCCCGGGCAAAGCAGGCTCCAAGGCATCAGAAAAGGCCCCTAGGTAGAGAGTGGAAAGATAATTGTGGAAAGCTGTAGGGCAACACCCTCAGAGACAACAGGAGCAAACCCTGGATATGGCCCCAAGCAGGGCTTTGAATCCTGGAGAGGGGTCCTGAGGGTGAGCAACCTGGGATGTCTTCTTCTCTCAGGCTCCGTGCCTGGACATGCAGGTCATGCAAGTCATGTTGAAGCCATGGGCAAAGTGCTCTCTTCACCTGCTGACCACATCTTGTAGCTATGCATAGTGAAAGTTCTAATACACACTTCCTTCAAGCTGGGGGGCGGGGGGGGGGGGGGGGGGGGGGGGGGGGGGGGGGGGGGGGGGGGTGGGGGGGGGGGGGTGTGGGGGGGTGGGTGGGGGGGGGGGGGGCGGGTTGGTGTTCGCGGGGTGTCGGGGTGTGGGGGGTGGGGGGGGGGGGG
>CAUYQG010188100.1:0-29918 GCA_963574415.1 Tarsius wallacei
CATCAACAAGAAATATCCATCCTAAACATACATGCACCTAATATAGGAACACCAATGTTTGTAAAGCAGCTTCTAGGCAAACTTAAAAAAGAGATTGACTCGAACACTATCATAGCTGGAGACTTTAATACCAGACTCACAACACTAAACAGATCATCAAGACAAAGAATCAGCAAGGAGACCCAGAACCTAAATGAGATTATTGAACAAATGGACTTAATTTATACCTTCAGAACACTCCACCCAATGACCACAGAATATACATTCTGCTCATCAACAAATGGAGCATATTCCAAGATTGACCACATCATTGGCCATAAATCAAACATAAACAAATTTCATAAGAATGAAATCTTACCATGCACCTTCTCAGGCTAAAGTCAAATAAAAATAAATATCAACACCAACAAAATTCCCCCAAAATCCACAAAGACATGGACTCTACACAGTATGATGCTAAGCAACTCGTGGGTCAATGATGAAATCAAAACAGAGATTAAAAGTTACCAGGAAACAAATGAAAATGAAGAAACATCTTATCAAAACCTCTGAGATGCCATGAAATCCGTAGTAAGAGGAGAATTCATATCTCTACAAACACACTGAAGAAAATGGAAAGATCACAAGTTAACAACCTACCAAGTCACCTAAGGAAGCTGGCAATGCAAGACACCAAAACTCTAACTTCAGCAGAAGACTCCAGATCACCAAAATAAAAGCCCAAATCCAGGACATAGAAGACAAAAAAATAATACAAAAAAATCAATGAAACAAAAAGCTGGTTCTTTGAAAGGATAAACAAGATAGATTGTCCCCTGGCCAGACTGACCAAGAAAAAGAGAGAGAAAGTTCAAATAAACTCAATCAGAAACACAAAAGATAAAGTCACAACTGATCCTGAAGAAATAAAACGATTATTAGAGGCTACTATGTACAATTGTATGGAAGCAAACTTGAAAACCTAAAGAAAATGGAGGACTTTCTGACATCACAAAACATCCCTAGGTTGAAACAAGAAGAAACTGAAACCCTAAATAGACCAATAACAATCAAGGAAATTGATTATGTAATAAGAAAACTACCGACAAAAACAAAACAAAACAAAACAAAAAAAACCCGGGACCAGATGGCTTTCCAGCAGAATTCTATAAGACATATAAGAAGGAACTGATACCAATCCTACTGAAAGTATTCCAGGTGATTGAGAAAGATGGAACTCTACCTAAATCATTTTATGAAGCTAATATCACATTGATACCCAAGCCAGGTAAAGATCCAACAAAGAAAGAGAGCTACAGCCCAATATCTTTGATGAACATAGATGCTAAAACCCTCAACATGATCCTAGCAAACCAGATCCAACAGCACATCTCAAAAATCATCCATCTGACCAAGTAGACTTTATCCCCTGGATGCAAGGCTGGTTCAACATTCGTAAGACCATAAATATAATTGAATACATCAATAGACATAAAAAGAAAAACCACATGATTATATCATTAGATGCAGAAAAAGATTTTGATAAAATTCAGCACTCCTTCTTGATAAAAACCCTCGAACATCTAGGCATAGGTGGAACATAACTCAAAATAGTAAAAGCTATCTAAGAGAAACCCACAGTCAGCATACTCCTAAACAGACAAAAATTGGAACCATTTCCCCTGAAAACTAGAACAAGGATGCCCACTCTCACCCCTCCTGTTCAAGATGGTTTTGGTAGTCCTAGCTAGAGCAGTCAGAGAAGAGAAGACGATCAGAGCTATCCAAATAGGCAAAGAGGAAGTCAAGCTCTCTCTCTTGCAGACGACATGATTGTATACCTGGAAAACCCAAAAGAATCTGCTAAAAACCTCCTGGCACTGATAAAGGACTTTGGCAAAGTCTCAGCGTATAAAATAAATGTACAAAAGACAATCACATTTCTATACACCAATAATAAACAAACAGAAACCCAAATAAAAAGCACAATTCCATTTACAATAGCCTCAAAAAAATGAAATACCTTGGCATCTTCCTAACCAGAGATGTAAAAGACCTTTACAATAAAAACTACACAACACTGCTCAAAGAAATCAAAGATGACACAAACAAGTGGAAAAATATTGCATGCTCATGGATTGGAAGAATCAACATTGTTAAGATATCCATTTTACCTAAGGCAATCTACAGATTTAATGCAATACCCATCAAATTACCATCAGCATTCTTCTCAGACCTAAAAAAAAATACAGGAATTCATATGGAAACATAAATGACAAAGAATAGCCAAAACAATCCTCGGAAAAATAAAAAAGCAGAAGGTATCACACTTCCAGACTTTAAGCTTTATTATAAAGCTACAATAATCAAAACAGTCTGGTATTGGTACAAGAACAGGCATATAGACCAATAGAATAGAACTGAGATTCTAGAAGCAAAACCTCAATTTCCCAACCAACTCATCTTTGACAAAGTCTCCACCACCCACTACTGGAGAGAGGAGAACATATTCAGTAAATGGTGCTGGGAAAACTGGCTGACCACATGCACAAGATTAAAACAGGACCCCTACCTATCCCCATATACAAAAATTAACTCTAAATGAATCACAGACCTAAATGTAAAACCTCAAACTGTAAGAACCTTAGAAAATACACAAGACACTCTTATGGAAGTTGGAACTGGCAACCAATTCCTGATCAAAACCCAAAGAGTCCAGGCCATAAGAGATAAGATAGATAAGTGGGACCTCATTAAACTGACAAGCTTCTGCAAAGCCGAAGAAATCATCAAGAGAGCAGGGAGACAGCCCACACACTGGGAAAAAAATATTTGCCAACTCCATGTCTTACAAAGGTCTAACATCAAGGATCTACAAGGAACTCAAACGTGCTGAAAAGAAAAAAACAACCTCTTTACAAAATGGGCAAAAGATATGAATAGACACTTCTCAAAAGACGACATAAGAGCAGACAACAGATATATGAAAAAATGTTCAGCCTCACTAGTCATCAAGGAGATGTAAATTAAAACTACACTGAGATACCACCTAACTCCAGTCAGAATGACCATCATCAATAACTCAAAAAATAGCATGCTGGAGAGGATATGGCAAAAAGGGAACACTTCTACACTGTTGGCGGAAGTGCAAACTAGTACAGCCTCTGTGGAAAACAGTGCGGCAATACCTAAAAGATCTAAAAATCAACTTTCCATATGACCCTGCAATCCTCCTACTGGGAATATACCTGAAAGAACTCAGGTCACTCTATGGAAATAATACTTGCACACGTATGTTTATCGCAGCATTGTTCACAATAGCAAGAACATGGAACCAACTGTGCTGCCCATCAAAAGAGGATGGATAGAAAAAATGTGGTACATATACATGATGGAATATTATGCAGTCATAAAGAAGAACAAAATCATGAACTTCGCAGCAACCTGGATGGAATTAGAGTTTAAACAAAGAGCTGAGTATCACATGTTCTCACTCATAAGTGGCCCTTGAACAACTACCGTATTACTATAAGAAAAGGATTGAGAGTGGTGGGAAACTGCGAGGAGGGGATTAGGTGGGTGGGGAGGTGGGATTGACAGTACTTGATATCTGCCTGGGAAAAGAGGGGACACACCTCATCTATAAGGGTAACGGCAAGGTGAATATGTCTACCTAGCCCTGAATTGTGCCCCATAACTTTAATAGATGATATCTAAGACTTAAAATATAAAAAGCTATTGTCAATTCCAGTTAAAATCATATTTTCTATGACACAAGTATAATTCCAAAAGATGACACATGTTATATGAAACAAAACTATTTATATTTCATAAATAATTATAAATATATATATTTAATAATAAGCACAAATATAACCTTACAAATAAAGTTGCTGAAATTGTCTCCTGAGATTCTATGAACATGGAGACCTGAAATTCATGGGTTAAGAAACACATTAAATTAAATTTTACACAGCAAAGATTTTACACATAAATCACTAACTGTTTTTTTAATGAGATATATTTTGACAGTCCATTGTATATAGTTTCAAATATGTTTATACACCAACATAGTAACTATTTGCAGTTTTTAAGAAGTAATTAATGGCTAATAGCAGAATGTAACTGATTTCTTGGTATTATATATGCTGTTTTCCATTGTGCTCATTTTGAAGAACTTTATAGTTATGGAAAATAAAAACATCTTGATAAAACAAATTTAGCATTTATTAAATATTTATTTTTAGCATTATGTGATGTGGAAAATTGTAGACAATATAAGACAATAGAAAAAAATTAAGAAAATATACCAAATATTTAACAATGTTAAGATTCATTTAATGGGATATTAACACATTGTGAACCACACAATCTGGTTGAGTGAAATAATTTATTTGCGTGAAATACATCTATTTGGGTGAAATACCTTAATTTACTATAGATCTTCTAAAGTTTTAACCTCATAGAAATATTTTTTCATATGAAATCCAATGAAAACGTACTTAATATTTATTTTCAATGGCTTTGCCTAGCTCTATGTTGTAATATGTGTCTAGAAAAGATGATTAGGTATGCTACCGCAATAGTTCTCATGAGCATCTTCAAAATTGCTGAAGTTAAAAATGATTAACAGCCTAGTAAACTTGGAACTTATTATAAAAATCAAATGTAGAATCCAAAAGAAAGTTTGAGAATGTACTGAGACTTCTGGTATTCAATCACCTGTGTGTAAGATAATACCGAAAATCCATCGAGGTCTCCTTACATGAATCTCACTGAATTCCATAGTTTGTCAGTCTTTTGAAAAAAGTTGCTATAATTTTAGGCTAGAGAGAGTGGACATAAATATCAGTAAGCGACCTAGACATTCGCTGAGCTGTCAGTTGAGAAATAGGATCCTTGAGGGAAAATGGCAATTAGATCCACCCAGTTCAGAAAAGGGGTCTTTCACTACCATAGGCTACTTAAATGATTTACATGGAAATTAAACATTAAGTTAGAGGAAATAACACATCTTTAAGAAATAATTACAATATAATTTATTATATACATTCTATACTCAATGAGCTTTACATGTATGCTCTTGTCAACCAGAATAAAACGTTATTTCATCATACTTGGATGAATTTAAATAAAATAGTAGTGTATATACCAATATATCTATATATTCTATGTTTAATGCAATTTATATTATTTCGCATTCCAAACTCAAGACTGGGAATGTAGTGTTTCATTCTTGCAAGAGAAACATGTAATTTTATAGGACTAAATATTGATTATAGAAGGAAAGCATATATGTATTATCAATTTTCAATTTTTAGATGACCTTATACAAAAGTTATGATTATTGACTGAAAATCAAAGATCAATGACATGTAAATGTGAGAAAAACCATGTGTGCATGAGCGCACTCCAAATTCATTGTACAGTTCAGCATTTCTAAGCATTTTTCTTGTGCAATGCTCATATGCACTTGTTTTAGCTTGTTTTTTCAAAAACAATATATTTGGAATGACTACTTTCTCAAGTCAATAACCAAAGGGAAAATCTGCCTAGATATATTTTAAAATGCTATCAAGATTTTCACCTATGTTGGTCAATTCTCCAAGAATCCCCATGTTGAAGACAAATATTCTGCGTTTTCTTCAGTCCAACAGAAACAGAATTCTCCTCTTGTATTGCCATGTTGTATGCAAAATGTAAAACACTGAACATTACAATTCCATTCCACGAGGCGTGATTTGCACCTTATGCAAGGCATTCTGGAATTGAGATGAGTAGAAGAGACAGTTAAAATATTTTTTCTGGGATGTTCTGTTGGGGCTCTGTTTAATTATTCATCTATATCTCACCTTTGTTCATTCTCTATTGACTGACAAGTGCAGTTGAATTCACATAGTTAAGGGCATACATAATGCAGTGCCTCTGCATTCCTATTTGTAGTTTATTCTTAAATCCACCCAGGTTTCTTTTGTGACATGTGACCATCTTCAGTTTCATGACCTATTCCATCTCTTTAGGTCAATCACATTTCTCTGATCGTCTTCAAGAGTCTGAACTGAAAAACAAAGTGTGATTTTTCAGACCTGACCAAAGGCTTTTCCTAGTGGGCCCTATAAGGGAATCTGCCCTCCCAATAGCAGACTTGGTGCCAGACAGCATAGTCTCTGAATAGTTGCAGACAGGAATTCAGGACTCCTGAAAAGCCACATTTTGATGCATGGCTATATTCCTGGCCCAGGTGACTCTATTTGGAGGTCTCTTCACTGGAGACCCTTGGCAGAGATTTTCTCTGGACACCTCTCGTGAGACCTCTTTATTGGCAGAGGGTGGGACCCTTGAAGATATTTTTTCTCCACTCTAGATCAGTCTTCAGGACTTTTCCACTCCTATCTCTTTCTCCAGTCCTATTCCTTACTCCCCCTGCCCACCTCCAAGTCCATAAAAAGACATGATCCCTTTGTTTGGTGCTCCTCTGGTGGTGAGGCTACCCCCCACAACACATACAACTAGGCAGATCTACTTGACCTTTGTCTGACTGGTACCCATCCATGAGGAAGAAGAGAATGGAAAGCATGCTACTTTCTCCAGTTTACTTCTTGCTTATGCTATAGCAGTCAGTGATTAAAGTCGACCATTCACATATCTTATACTTTCAAGTTGACATTTCAGTTGTGTAAATAAATGCTAAGTGACACACAAAATCTATTGAAAAAAATAGTCTTACCAATAATTATGAACACTAAATTCATTCCTCTATGTGCTCTATTACTGTCAGAATTCTATTACTGTTATTAATGTCATGCAATGCAGGGAATCTAAGATCAATTTAAAAACATTAAGTAACTCATTGCACTGAAATGTTGAGAAATGTTTGGAATCCCCAGAGACCTGTCATGAAAAACACTTACTAAGTTGCTGTGGAAGGTGTGTGATGTTGCTGAGTTACCTTTCCTTTGGTTGAAGGTATCTTGAGAACGGTTGCATCTGAACTTCTCTCTTCAATTCTAAGGAAGCACTCATGATAGGAAGAAGAGGTCACATTCTACAAATAAACACTTTGATAAACTTAAGCCACCTTGAAACACCAAAATGAACCATGGTAGTGAATCTATAAACTATTATTGTTAATAGCATGCACTATTTGACATATAGTTCATGTAGAACAAAAAGAAAAATAAGCGCAATTTTAATAAGGCCTATCTTTTGAAGATATCAGAAAGTAATTAAATGTGTTTTATAGGGACACTGAGTTTCTTGAATTGCAGATAGTAACTATTAATCAATGCAGAAACTTGTCATTTATATAATGCATTTCCTAGCACTATGTTCTTTGAAACAAAATAGATGTTCAACTAATGTTAAAAAATGGAACTTATTTTGTTATTTGGTATGTAAAATTATAAATTAACTGTTTATAATATGCTTTTAATGTACCCACCAAATCTAAATAAATTAGTTTTCTTAAATAATTTTTGCAAGATAATGTGTAAAGTTCTTTTATTTGGTTATTTTGATTTTATTTTAAACTTCATGTAAATATACTAATATTAATGGGCTTATACCACAAAAGAGACGATGTGAAAAAAAAATCCATAAATATTTCTAATGATAAATTAGGCCTGCAAAATAAGTAATTCAAATTTTAGATGTGGTATAATGAACACAACACACATTTTGCAGAAAATCTTAGAATTTAATTTCTTTTTAATAATTCAAATCCACATTGACTCAACTAATTTAATTATCATATTGACAACTGTTACATTATTTATAAAGCAAGTGATCACACTGCTTCACAGACAAAGCAAACTAAAATCAGATAATAGGTAAATATATGTTCTTAGTAAATATATTCTCCTTCATTAGTACCAATTGAGATAGTAAAAATAAATGCAATACTATCTGTGAGAGTATTTTATTAGCTTCAGATTACTCCATACCTATAAGAAGTTATCATTTAATTAATTATATTAAATGTGATTGAATTAACTTAAAATATGCAAGGGTTCGTGATACATGAGTCAAGTTTTTTACAATTTATTGGAAACAAATAATTTCTAAAACTTTCTCAGTACCCCGATTTTAAAAGGACAGCAAATACATAGATTATTTTATCCTATCATGTTATACTTTTATGAGAATTCATACAATCTAAAGAAGTATCACTCATAAAGATAAAAGACCACAGTAAAATAAATATAATAAGAGAGGAAGCAAATGTGTTGTCTAGTCACTACGTTTAACAGGCTGCTCTGCTAACGACTTCCTACAAGAATCCCTTAGAGCAAAAGAAGAAAAAAATCTGTAGAGGGTTTCAAAGATTGCATACTAAATGCAAATAAATAAATAATTGATTGATTTTTAAAATCCAAAAAAGAAACTTTGTTTTGTTTTGTTTTTTTAATATTTAATTTTAAATATATGGGGTACAATTCAGGGTTAGGCATACAAGTGTTCATAATGCAGACACCCTTGTTGATGAGATATGTCCCCCCAGTAATTTCCCACTACTGCAACTCCCACTGCTGCCCTCCCTTGGCAGTTTCCCACTACCACCAATCCTTTTCTTACAGTATTATGATAGTTATTCAAGGTCCGCTTATGGGTGAGAATACGTGATACTCTGTTCTTTGTTTCTATGATCGATCACTCAGTATTATAGACTCTAAGTCCAACTTAATTGCCTAAAAATCATGATCCCTTGTCCAGGTCATTATTTGCATTCAAAGTACAGACTAGGTATCAAGCATGTAGCAGAGTCTCCATACATGTTTGCCAAATACACTGTTGAATAAAGTTGAAGGAGCTAGGTTGTTTGCCATAGAATGGATGAAGGTCCAGCAGAACTTCCTCTAAAAATGCTGGGCAGTCTAGGAGAACAAACTGAAGACATTGATAAATAGTAATACTTGAATGCTTATCAAGTGGCCTCAGTGCTCCAGGTATCAATATAAAATGAATCCAACTATCAAAAGGCCACAACTGAATAGAGCGGTCAGAGAAGTAGATTCATGGTCTTTATTCTTTAAAGTATTTTTATAAAAGTTCCCATTAGAGAGCCTGTTTCTTCTCAGTGTAATATGATGTGGCATCTGATGCCAATGGTCAAATGGTCTACAGTGAACTAGGAATGTTTGAAGAGAAGGAAAATGTTTTAAAAAGATACTGTGGATAGTTTATCCTGTGATTAAGAACTGATGGTGGGACTCCATCCTTGTTTTGCACTTGTCAAAATTCCCTGTGATCATTAGCAGTAGCGTCAAAAGTCATTTTAATATCTTCCCCAAAGAGTGTTTGATCATGCAGTTAAAATAGTGGTCTGTTGAAATAGTCTCTGGAAAAGCAAAGTTATATGATAAACAAAAGTCAGCATTATTATTGGGACGACCATATATTTCACTTTGTTTAAGCCCATTTTTTACATTAATTTGTGAAGAACTATAGAGAGGGGCCAAGATGAAAAACAATTTCTGTTAATTTTAGCATACATAAACTGATTTGGCAGAGCCACCTAGGAGCTAAATGAAGAGCTAATTTGTTTCTAAATTCTGCATCTAAACGGGGATTGTTGTAATTCCAACAGACAGCACTTGCCCTGAACCAGATGTGAAATAGGACATTGCTTTATAACACACCCTCTGTCTTTTCTTTTTTACTCATACAAATAATCTTCAACTCTAACTGCCAATTAATTTAAAAATTAAAAAAAAACTTCTGAATGTGGAGAGCAAATAATTCTATCTCACTCTTCTTCTTCTGCTCTTTTGCAGCCTAGGGCAAAATAAAGACTCTCCCTTTCCCCCCAAAATAATGATTTAAAGTAACATAAGGTTTCTTCACATTTTAAGAACATAGGCTAAACATATTGTTAGTGATTAACTGTCCTTTAAATTGTCAAACATTGACAGCTGTAACTATATATACAAACTTATTTTTAAAAGAAATATAAAATAACTATTTCCACCAGTTAAAAATAATATTCACTTCATTTTGACTGCCCTTGATCACCAGGGAACTATAATATCAGTGCCTCCCAAATTTCAAAGTATATGTATTTGAATTTTATTTCTAGCTTCAGTTTAGCTTCTACTCCATTAGTTACAGATGATGAAACAAGCTTCCCCAGTGCCTGATGACAGGGAAAATTTATATTTCTTAAAATATTTACCAATGTCTTCAGTATTTGTATTCATCAACATGTCCATCCTTGCCAGATTTAACTTAGCAATGGATTGATAAACTCTCTGACCTCTAGTTGATCAGTAGCCTCTATTTATTTTCCCCAGAGTTTAGTAGCAGAGGTGACTATCAATTTAGCTACTATTTTGAGTCATTCTGAACTGATTTAAAATTCAAGGGTCTCACATACAGTCTAATAAATCCACGGGCCTTTGCACTCTTTCAAGTGTTACTATAAATAAAATATTTTGTATATTTATAGAATGAATGACTTTTAAATGTGATGTTTTATTTGATGATATTTGATGGAAGAAAAAAATTAGCCATTTCATTTATGATGAATGGCAGGTCCTGGAGTTGGAGAAATCAGATTAACTTTACCAACTGGACATCAAATGGTGACACCTGATGATTTCCATAGATGCTTTGAGCTTAGCTGGTGATTAAAAATAGGAAAGCAAGCTGATTAATGAGGGTTGCTCAGGTAGTACCTTGTCTAGCATACTTTACTGCCAAGTGTATAAAAGAGAACAGAGACACTGCAGGGGGTTATTGCAATAAAGCCATCTTGTGCAATTTGCCTGCACAGCATATAAAAGGCTATGACCATAACCTTCTAGTGCTTAATCCCTGATCAGCTCTCTTAAGTTTCCCTAAACAATGCCACCTGCTCTTTCCTCTCTACTCAGCATGTGTTATAGAAATATCTGACTAAATTATAAGAACAAAACCATTTGTTCTACTTTCAAAAGTAACAATTTAAGGTTCCTTCATGCAGAGTAGAAAATATCTGAAGTGATATGAGTTCAGTCATCTGATGGGTGGTCAACTGTTAATTAAGAACATGGATGGAATTTTCTAAAGATCCTTTTTATTAGCGTTTATAAGCTCATGAATGTTTCACTTAAATTATCTCCCTCTTTGCTCTGAACAATACATCTAGGAAATTACAGAGTTTGCAGGTGATTATCCTCTGTGTGAAGAGAGCTGCTGGACATAGCAATGAAATGGTGATCTATTTGCCAAAGAGAAAAAGAAGCATGATGAAGGAGTTCCTAATATAATTGAATTTGGCCTTGATCTGAACTTTGATGATAAGCAGAAAAACCTGAGATTTGTCTCATATCACATTTAATATTCATTAAGTAGTTAACAAAAATTACATATGTAGATATGTGTATTTACAGCTCTGACAGATGGTGTCATGTATCTTCTCATATAATTAAAGAAGTTAGTAAGAAAATATTAAAAATTATGATAGTAATCAAGCATAAGCCTTTACATCATTTAGGATTTGAAAGTTGGAAAATAGCATTCAGAAGGAGGTAGGGAAGATGATGGACAAGCCAGTCGTACTATGCAAGTCCTGGTGTGAGTGAGTGAGTGTATGGAAAATTTTGTGTATGTGCTGGTGAGCAAGAAGGCACGTGATTGGTTGACCAAGTGAGGGCTAGGGAGCTAGCAGCCAGGGCTCTCCTGGGGCAGCGGCTGGTGCCACATCTGCTGGGCTTGGACCCTAGCGATTCCCAGGATACAGAAGCCCAGCACCATTTTCTTTCTTTCTTTTTTTTTTAAATCAACAAAACCCTTCCTTGGAAGAAAATGCTGGGAGAGTCTGTCTAAGTAGGGACTCATGAACAAGTGGCCAGGCCCCTGCTGCAACAGCTGGTGCTGCAACTTCTCTGCTTGGTTCTTAGCACTTCCCAGGTCGTAGAAGCTGAGCGCATTTTTTTTTAAATGAACAAAAGTTTTCCTATGAAGAAGTGGTGGGGAGAGACCATTGCCCCAGGCTCTGCCTCACCATTGCAGCAGGAGAGACCGCTGGCTCCAGTCTTTGCCTCACCACTTCAGTGCCTAGTAGGGCACTGGCAGCAGGGGTTGAGGAGGGAGTCCAGAGGCAAAGTCCCATGAAAGAGGGCAAGAGAAGCACCCCACCACTGTCTTGAAGGCAGGGCAGGAAAGGGCTCCGACTTGCTCACCATGGAGCAACAGACCTGATCTCTGTGACTGGCAGATCAACTACTCAGGGATTGATTGCGACCCAGAGGAAATATCCTGAAAGCACAAACTTCAGAGGGACCTGACAAGGTCATGAGTAGAAGGAAAATCTGAAATCTTGTTACATATGAAAACTTTAATGTATTAAATAGTTCTAACCATATTAAATGACTTTTCATTATGCATCCTTAATGTGAAAGGAATGATAAGTAACAGATATTTTATAGTGAAATTATATAAAGTCACATCCAATGTAAATCTTCCTAAATAATAAATCTGATAAATAGCAAATATAAGCGATAATCTAATAAAACATACTGAGTACAGCATTTGCATTGGATATCATCGCAGTTTGATCTTGTTTTAAGAATTCTATGGCCAGTCATGGTGTCTCAAGCCTGGAATCCCAGTACTTAGGGAGGTCGAGGTGAGAGGATTGCCTGAGCCCGCAGGTTCGAGACCAGCCTGGGCAACATGGTGAGATCTCATCTCTACAATAAATCAAAAAATTAGCCGGGCGTGGTATCACCCACCTGTAGTTTCAGTTACTTGGAAGGGTGAGGTGGAAGGATTGCCAGAGCCCAGCAGGTCAACGCTAGGGTGGCGGTCAGCATGCCACTGCACTCCAGCCTGGGTGATGGAGTGAGACTCCAACTCAAAAAAAAGAAAAAAAAAAGAATTCTTCACTCAGTTTGATGCTTGCCTTAATTTCTACTTGAAACAATAAAGCAATTTTTCGAAGATGTTGTTTCTGTGAAGCTGAAAATATAACAATTCTTAAAATTTTACTAATTATATGAATTATATATATTGAATTATAATAATACACATTGCTTTGTTTTGTTTTTGAGTCAGTGTCTCACTCTGTTGCCCAGGCTGGAGTGCAGTGATACGCTCATGGCCACCGCAGCCTGGACCTGCTAGGTTCAGGAGATCCTTCTACCTCAGTCTTCCAAGTAGCTGGAACCACAGGCACGCACCACCACATCCAGCTAATTTTTTGATTTATTGTAGAGATGAGGTCTTGTCACATTGCCCAGACTGGCCTCGAACCTGTGGGCTCAGGCAATCCTGTCGCTTCAGCCTCCCACCGCGCCAGCTCACAATGCCTTTTAATAATGATTCTGGGTCAGTTATAATGCTAGAACATACTCAGTTTTCACCAAGTAGATGGAGGAAGAATCCCTTCTGCAGTTTGTTTACAAACAATGTCTGTCTCTGTATTTATAAAATATCTTAGCTGTATCTGCTTAAGCTACTATTAAGAATATACCCACTTGTTTGCTGAGGTCCTCAGAGATGAGAATGCTAACAGAAAGCTCAATGCACAGGGCTGATCTCTGCAGAATACAGAACAATGGCTACTTCAGCACCCTCGGAAGATTAATGACTGTTTTACTATTATTTTGCTACAGACTTGGTGCTCATAAAACCTGGATCATCATCTGAGTTTTAAAAAGAAATTTAAAGTTGATTATCTCCCCCAATTAGCTCAACTATGTATAAATAAACTACAATCAGCTTTCTTATAATTATTTGCAGATAGGTTGAAGCAAACATGAAAATACTTTATAGTATTTTCATGCTCTTTGATTGTCTCTCCTTCTTCAGTTAATAAGAAAGTAAAATGACTTCTTTCTTTGTGTATGAAGCATGAGGTCACTTAATCAGTGACTTAAAAGTATTTTCATAGGAAACATTGTGGTTGTTGCTATAACAGTGATTAATTTAATAAATATAAATTACTCATAGTGTTACATAGAATGACATAAGGGCAATCATACTATTGCTTATTTTACATACAATGATAACCAATGTAAATCATAAAAAACACAGTTATAGTTATACACACTCAGACCTTGAAAAAGATTATCATAAACTGAAAGTTTCTATTTTATTAGAAAGAATATCACCACAGATATTCTTAATTTTGCTATTTTGATGTTGAATTAGAAACATTAAAATGAAGGATGTTTAAAGATTATCTAGCAAAAAATAAATTGAGGCTAACACTATAGCCTTCCTTCATGTAGAATCATTACTGAATATGCCTCCAACCCATGTCTTTTAAACGACTCCATGAAGGTTAGGGATGTGCATTGCTTCCACTTAGTTTTGTCATAATAGTTAAAGGTACATAATGGCAACTATTTTCTTTGTCTGTTTTTTAATTGAAAGCTGATAAGCATATATTTTGTTTAAAGAATCAGATAGCTCTATCAAATCTACAAATATTTGCTTTCTCCTCAGACTTCGACAGCCTTTCTGGGGAAAAAAATATAGTGTAGATATCATCAAGATATTTGATTAAATTCTTCTTTATCCACAGGCAGAATTATATCCAACATTCATAAAGATTCAATGAGAAAAATACAAAACACAAGACTAGCTATATTTAGGCAAATCATTACGCTCTGAACAAAGGAAACTTTAAGAAGAATATGACAGAGTACGGTGGTCATTGTACACAGCTGTTGGCATGTGACTAGTACATTTTGACTCTCCAGTGATTTAATTTTAAAATAAATTAGAATGAAAAATTTAACATGACTTGTAAGTTATCATTCACAAATTCAAATAAGGGTCCAAACAAACATGGTTTAAGTCCTATTGCCAAGCTATATAAAGAGTAAGCTCTAAACTATAGAACATTTATGTCCATTATGGACCTCATAGTCTAGTAAATAAAATACCAGGACACATTTTCAACTAATGAAAACAAATGATAAGTGCTTGAACTGAAATATACATATACTGTAGCAACAGAGAAGAAAGTTTAATTGATGATTCTTATTTTATCAGCAACATTGAGTAAAAGATTGGGCCTATTTGAACAGAATGAAAGAGGAAATAAATAGCAGAAGTAGGAAAATTCTTGGGATATGTTAAAGAAAGGTATAATTGAGCTTATATGCTTATAAAGACGGTAAGACAAAAGAAGGAGTTAGTAAATATATGACTGGCATTAAAGTTGACCAGTACAATATATCAGAAAGTTTGCCTTTCTTAGTTCTAAAACATACCAGGCCAGCTGCTGACAGTTTTATGTAAAGAAGAGTAGTGGCATGGGAAGTTCAGCTTATTTCTGTTGATTTTCAGGCAACTTTGAGTTATGAAAAGAGAATCTTGAAATACACATACACTGTAGCAACCAAAATGTATTTGTCCTTAAAATATGGGTCTGCACCATAAAATGATGCTCTCCGATGGATCTATTTCCAGGAGTAGAGGGAAACGTCTACAAGGAGTGCGTGGAGAATACACACATGCAAATGTTGGGAAGGACAAAGCAAGAATAGCCAGGGCAGAGAAGGGAATAGCATACACATTGGCGTTTAAGAGGGGCTTTGGTTTTCTTAACACATTGTTGAGGTAGTTGTGTTGCTATCACTAATAAGCAGCTAGTTTTTGTTTTTTGTTTTAAAGATCATTCTTTATTTACATATAGGAGATTACCAATTGCTCATATAGTACAATTTCAGGTGTTTCAAGAAGGTTTTGTGTTCTCAAAAGTTTTTGAGCAGCTTCATTGAGGTATAATTGATAGATCAAAAAATTATACTTATTTAATCTATACAGTTTGATGAATTTGAAGATACTCCGATGAAGTGAACATCACAGTCAAGGAAATGAATTTATCATCAACTCCAAAAGTTTCTTGGTGTTCCCTTCCTTTTTGTGGTAAGAACTCAGCATGAGACTTACTATTTTAACAAGATTTTAAGTGCATAATACAGCATTATTAACTATGTACACTGTGTAATATAACAGATCTCTATAATTTATTTATCTTGCATAACTGAAACTTTATACCCACTAAAAACAACTCTCATTTTCCCCTCCTCAGTTCAGCCCCTGATAACTCTCCACTTTGCTTCTATGAGTTTGGTTATTTTAGATACCACATATGACTGACTTATTTCACTTACCATAATGTCCTCCAGTTTCATTCATGTTGTCACAGATGGAAGGATTTTCTTCCTTTTACAGACTGAATAGTACTCCATTGAACATATATACGACATTTTCTTTCATGATAATGCCTTCTTAACAAGTGTGAGTTGATATTGCATTATGAATTTGATTGGCATTTTCCTAGTGATTAGTGACTTCTTTTTTTTTTTAAGATTAGAAAATATAGTTTATTTAGAAAGTAAACTTGAGTGAGAGAAAAAAAAAAGAGACTCACCTTTCTAAGGTAGGGGAGGGGACCAAAGCCAGGAAACATGGCCTGGCGATAGCTCAAAGAGCACATGGTCACACCATAGCTTTGCAAGGCAATGGCCTTTTTTTGTATTATTTTGTTTTTTTGATTGTTTTTTTGAGTCAGAGTCTTACTCTGTCGCCCACACAGCACAGGAGTGCAGTGGTATGCTGACGGCCACCACAGCCTCGACCTGCAGGGCTCAGATCCTTCTACTTCAGCCTTCCAAGTAGCTGGAACTACAGGTGTGGGCCACCACGCCTGGCTAATTTTTTTATTTATTGTAGAGATGAGGTCTCACCACGTTGCCCAGGCTGGTCTCAAACCACTGGTCTCAGGCAATCCTCTCGCCTCGGTCTCCAAAGCGCTAGGATTACAGGCTTGAACCACTGCACCCGGTTCTTGTGGCTTTTATGATTAAGATCACATCCGTAAAATCTGGTATTTTGCAAAGACACAAACAAGCATGTGTGGACCTGGTTATCTTACCTGCATCCTCATTAATTGTTAGAACACTAGGAGAAAAAAATCATTTTTAAATGCCCTGGATACTGATCCCTTAATTAGTCAAGCACATTTAAAATATTCTCTGGCCTTATTTTTGTTGTTATTTTTTCAATGCTAAATTTGGTCTGAGTTCTCTAGTTTGCCATTAACAGAAGGGAATTCTTCTCAAGTGGTTTTGTAATTCAGTCTTCCAAGTTGCCAGACCTGTTTTGTTCTGATCATTTTGAAACTAACAATAGAGACAGAATTTAATTAAGATTTCACAGGTTTCTTTGAGGAACTAAACAAAAGAAGTTACATCGTCATTTTGCTTATTTTTTGGAAAGTTACAATTTTTAGATTTAATGTAGTTGAAGACACACAATGTCTGAACATCCATGCACCAAACATTTAGGTAAAATATATGTTTACATTAAAATTAGACTAACAACAGAGCCAGTAAGTGTAGTTATAAAAGTGTTATAGACAGTAAAAACAAGTTAAAAGGAATTAGTCCTATTATACAATTGTACAGTAGGCAAATTATAGTTAAAATAATTTCTTGTATATTTCAAAGTAGCTAGAAGAGGAGAATTGCAATGTTCCCAACACAAAGAAAAGAGAAATGCTCGAGGTGGTGGATACTCAATTATCCTGATTTGATCATTGCACAATTTTTGCATGTAACAAAATATCACCTGTACTCTCAAATGTCAACAACTGAGATATAGTAATACAAAGTACAAAAATAAAAGTCTTGCTGAGTTTTATAAAGCCAACCCAATATAATTTAAATGCATGCAGAATCTTATAAGATAATGTTGTAACAAATACACATGCCTCAGTCTATAATATCATCAGTTAAAAATAATATGTGTTCACATGAGCTAAGGTTGAGAATAATAGGAAACCGTATCGTCCAGATAATGTTCCTTAGGAGAACAATACTCTTAAAAATTGTAATTTATGGCCTGTCATCCAGCACTTTGGGAGGTCGAGGTGAGGGGATTGCCTGAGACCACAAGTTCGAGAACAGCCTGGGCAACTTGGTAAGACCTCACCTTTACCAAAAAAAAAAAAAATTAGCTGGGTGTACTAGTGCATGCCTGTAGTTCCCACTACTTGGAAGGCTGAGGCAGAAGGATTGCTGGAGTCCAGCAGGTCGCCGGAACCCAGCAGTTTGGCACTGTGGTGGTCATGAGTGTGGCACTGCACTCCAGCCTGGGCGATGGAGTGAGACTCCAACTCAAAAAATAAAAAAAAAAAAACTATAAAATGCAATCGAAACTTGAACAAGGCAGAATTAGGGGTGCTTTTATAGGAAATTCATGTATGGACTTTGACTCCCCTGAAACTTAACTACTAAGAGCCTTAGTTGTTAACTTACTAATAGTTGACTGGAAGCCTTATTGATAATTTAAACAGTTCATTAACACATATTTTGTATGTCATATGTATTATATACTATATTTTTACAATAAAGTAAGCAAGAGAAAATAAAATGTTGTTAAAAATATTCTAAGAGAAAATATACTTACTATTCTTTAAGTGGAAGTGGATTATCATAACAGGTCTTCATCCTCGTCATCGTCACGTTAAGTAAGAGTGATTTCTCTTGCTCTCTCAGAGGTGGCAGAGGCCAGATAAAATTCACATATAAGTAGATCCACACAGTTCAAACACGTTTTTCAAAGGACAGCTGTTTTTATAATAAATAATTTATGAAGTATAGGAATGTGTGTATAAAAGAATAAAATAATTGGTGTCACTAATTTTGGGAAAAACCATTATTAATATTTTGGTTTTGTACAGTCTTTTCTCCTTTGAAAAATCATTTTAGAGAGTAAACTCTATAGTTAAGGAATTGTGTAAATAGTTGAAGTGAAGGGTTTATTCTGGTGAGAAAAGAAAGACTTTTAGAATACATAAACACTTAGGAGAAGACTGAATGAGAGGAAAGACACTCTGTTAGACTCTAAATATGTTTTTCTAGGAACCAAAGGAGCAAAAACTGAGTTTGCAAAGCTAGAGATCATGGAAAACTGCAAATATAACAAATCCTTGTGAAGCAGATGGTAATTTAACAGGTGCATTAAAGGCATGAGAGGAGGTGGCAGAATTCCACAGTGAAAAGGCAGTTTTTAAATCAGAGAAGGCTGGAATTAGGGCACCCAAGGGTCTTTGGAGCATGGTATAGAGGCAGCATTCTCTTCACTCAGGGGTTTCATAAGGATTTAAAGCATACTTTCTCAACCTCGACACTGTTGATATTTGAAAAATAATACCTTTGTGGTGGCATGTGGCTGCCCTGTGCATTGTAGAATATTGGGAGCATCTTGGGTTTGTACTCACTAGATGCCAGTAGAGCCCACCCAATCAAAAGTGTTCCTAGTGTTTTCCAGATATTCTATCGGGTACACAGTGCCATCCACTCACCCCCACCTCCCATCCTATTAAGATCCACTAATTTATGCATTGGCTTTATATTTAAGTAAGACAAGTGTAGCTCAAGACTTCAGAATCCTCTCCAAATACTTCAAACTGGGTAAAACCCTAATATTTTTCCAACCTTTGAGGTTAGTAAGTTTAAGTCCAAGTACCTATGATGGCAACCAATGGTTTTCTTAAAATCCTGCAATAAGAGCTTGAAGTGAGTTTACATTCAAGATAGTAATTGTTTATAGAAAGTTAATGAACATTATTATCCATTTCAGAGTGTGGTCATTCACATTCACATTTTCTGTAAATGAAAAATTCATACCTGAAGGAGATTTTAGGTGACCACAAAAGCCCAACAAACCTCTACTATGTGCCCTTTCATATGACTTTACCTATATGATTTTAACCCAGTTTGCATGAGACATGGAGGAGCTATTCTGGCTTAGGTTGTACTTCAATGGAGTGTAACCAACATCCATTCAGAAAACCCTAAATGTTCAGTTATATTCAAAAATTTTCTAGACTACAAATAAAGAAGCTATTAGACTGTTGAACTTTGCCAGAACTTTTTTTTTCCAATCCCCAATTTATGAGAAAAGCAAAGGCAATGACATAACCAGAGAACACTGATTAAATAGAGCCAGAACATTCAAAAAGGAGGGAGCAAAAGGACAAATGTGAATGGCATTGTAATTTATCCAAAACTGACCCCAATAACTCCAGAAAATGGAAATTTAAGGTGGTTGCTATTAAAATTAGAGCAACAAAATCTCCTTAAAATGTAACTACTTTCTAATATCATAAAATTACTTGATGTCAATATATGAGATGACAAATTTTTAGCATTTTGATAATGAGAATATTATCAAAACATTTATTTCAAAAATGCGTTTTGTAAAAGAAAATATGCTTATATTGAGCTGTTTTGCAAAAATTCAGGGTTTATTTTTAGCTCCACCAGGAACCGCTGCCAGTTTATGACTGAGAACTTGCAATTTGATGGGTCAGTGCATTTAAAATATGTGTATTACAGTATTATGCAAATTTGGTTTTGGAACGAATTATGAATGATTATATCTACCAAATAAATACAGATGGTTAGAGTGCTTCACTTATCTTTTAGTTAAGCTCACTATATCTTTATACACATCATCTAGTATGTGATAAACAATATTATTTGGGGCACAAGGACTTCTAGCTTATATAAATCCTTGTAAAAAGTTAAATTTTTATCCTGCATTACTTGATTGAGAAAAGAAAAAATGCCACACTGTCTTATCTATGTTGAGATATTCGAAATATATTTTGAAATGTCTAACTAGTGTTTATGTTGGCAGACACATATTAAAATATACATGAGATGTTTGGTAGGAAGATAATTAGGAATATGCTAACTACAAAATTAATTATGCAGCAATATATTGTCTCATGATGTACACACACATCAAGATAGCGAATCAAGAAATGCATCATAAAAATAGAAAAGTGGGTGCTCTCTTTATATGTTAAAACAATCCCCGTGACTTCTTCTTCATCTTTAGAAGATTTTAGTCTAGAAATATCACTCTTCTTTCCTTCTTGACCTGACTAGGCCATATGTCCTAGTGAACAGAATAAGAAAATAGGCTTGAGACCTCAGAATTAATGCTCTTGGAAAATAGTACTTTAATCCTAGTGCTCAGAGGTACCTGCAAATGTCACATCTAATGCTGTTCCAGTAACTGCTGTTTGCTACTCTCTCATGGCCATTTTAGCCAGATTGCATTGTTATGTTTTATGGACAGTGCAGACAGAGTTCTACTGCTTGACTCTCATCATTAAGGAAGTATGCTACATGACCTTATGTAAGCCTTTCTGAGATGTTTATATTACTCAATGGAATGTCCAGCAATAAGGTTTACATTTTAGCAACCCAAATTTCTCCTGTTATGACCACAGCTACTATCTGTCCACAGATAACATGAGAATAACTCTGTTGTGTGTGTGTGTTTGCAAAAACAAATGCTAAAAAGGATAAAAATATAAATAGCATGTAGGCAATAAATAACGTTGCCTCTAATCTTTCCCTTCTATTTGGAATAAATTGAGGTGATTTGATTCTCCTGGTACATTGCTTATATGTTGAATTGGTATATCTTTGCTTGTTTCAGTACCCACCACACTTTCTAGAAATTGCTATGCCCTACTTTCCATCTAGGAAAACCTCTTGTGTATCCATGTCTTTTCCAGTAAGATTCCAAGACTTGGCTTCAGTTGATTGTTTCATGAATGAACATCTGAACCAGAGTGGGCCAATTGGATGCTATTTCCTAGGAATTTGCTGGATAATCAGACAATAAATAAAGTATTTAATTTAATTTTATTTTAATTTTAAAGATGTGGCAGATTTTTTTTTTTTCCCAGTCTGTGGGCTGTCTCCCTGCGCTCTTGATGGTTTCTTTATTTTTGCAGAAGTTTGTCAGTTTAATGAGGTCCCACTTGTCTATCTTATCTCTTATGGCCTGGGCACTTTGGGTTTTGATCAGGAATTGGTTGCCAGTTCCAACTTCCATAAGAGTGTCTCCAACACTATGGTAAAATGTACCCATACAACGGTTATATGTAACAGTGAAAAATTGCCTCTTTCCTAGGTATTCGCTAGAAATTAAAGCTACTAAAAATTCTTTCATGCATGTAATTTTTTGTATGTTGCTTTAAAATCTTTTGTCACTTTACTTAAGCAAATAACCAAGCATTGTTTCACAGTGATTTGTGACCTGTTGTGATAAAATGTTCGAAATCTCTTGACATTTGGGACAAAATTTCACAAAATTAAATTCTAAATTAAATATGTAGAATGGAATTTGGGAGTTTCTAATTGTGTCCCTAGAGAGTCTAAAAGAATGTACTGTGTCTCTCTCTCATCTTGTAGAGATCTTAAAAAATTAGGCATGTTTGATGTGTTAAATTGTACGGGAAGCATTGTCAAATAATGATGCAATAATAAATCTCCTTTAGATTATTAAAAAAAAAAGATGTGGGGTACAATTCAGGATTAGTTATACAAATGTTCATTATGCAGTACCCTTGTCGATGATGTGTGCTCCCCGTCCCACCCCTGGCAGTTTCCCACTACTGCCAATTCTTTTCTCACAGTATTACAATAATTATTCAAGGCCCGCTTATGAGTGAGAACATATGATACTCAGTTCATTGTTTCTGTGATAGATCACTCAATATTATAGACTCTAAGTCCATTCAAGTTGCTGCAAATTTCATACTTTTGTCCTTGATAGCTGTGTAATATTCCATTGTGTATATGTACCACTTTTTAAAATTCAGTCCTCTTCCAATGGGTAGCACGGCTGGTTCCATGTTTTTGCTATTGTGAATAGCACTGCAGCAAACATATGTGTGTAGGTATCATTTTTGTAGAATGATTTGAGTTACTCCAGGTAAATAATCCTTAACAAAAGAAGCAAAGCAGGAGGTATCATACTTCCTGACTTCAAACTTCACTATAAGGCTATAGTAATCAAAGCAGCTTGGGATTAGTACAAGAACAGGTATATAGACCAATGGAACAGGATAGAGATTCCGGAAGCAAAGTCTCAATTTCTCAAACAACTAATCTTTGACAAAGCCTCCAACAACAACCACTGGGGAGAGGAGAACCTATTCAGTAAATGGTGCTGGGAAAACTGGCTGACCACATGCAGAAGATTGAAACAGGACCCCTACCTATTACCATACACAAAAATTAGCTCTAAATGGGTCAAAGACCTAAACGTAAAACTTCAAACTACAAGAATCTTAGAAAACGTAGGAGACATCCTTATGGAAATTGGAAATGGCGACCAATTCCTGATCATAATCCTAAGTGCGCATACCATAAGAAATAAGATGCATAACTGGGACCTCATGAAACTGAAGAGCTTTTGCAAAGTGAAAGAAACTGTCAAGAGAGCAGGGAAACAGCCCACAGAATGGGAAAAAATATTTGCCAACTGTATATCTGACAAAGGCCTAACATCTAGAATCTACAAGGAACTCAAACACGCTGAAAGGAAAAAAACAAACAGCTCCTTTAAAAAGTGGGCAAAAGACATGAATAGACACTTCTCGAAAGAAGATATACGGGCAGCCAACAGACACATGAAAAAGTCCTCAGTCTCACTCATCATCAGAGAAATGCAAATCAAAACCACATTGAGATACCACCTAACCCCAGTAAGAATGTCCATCATTAATAAAGCAAACAACAACAGATGCTGGTGAGGATATGGAGCAAAAGGAACGCTTCTACACTGCTGGTAGGAATGCAAACTAGTGTAACCTGTTTGGAACACAGTGTCGTGATTTCTGAAAGAACTAGAAATTGACCTTCCATATGACCTAAAAATAACTAAAATTTTAAAACGAATGAGCATCTTTAGAAGGAAATGATATTTTATACTTCTAATACAGAAGTACAACAACTCCCAGTGGAAAGTCACAAGAGCTAGATCTTGTTCCATTACTCTCCGAGTCTTTGTGGTTAAGCATGTTTGATTCTGGATGATTCCATCAATATCCTTCTCATGAGCTGCCCGTTTTTTGTCCAAGTTATCAATTATAAGTTTCTGTTATCTGCAACCAAAATAACTAATGAATAAGACATGGTTTCAACAACTCAGTTGCTTCACAGGGCAGGCTCAAAACTATGAACTGACTGATCTGAGGTAGGATGAAGAACAGTAAGTTTCCTAAGATTCCAGGTTAAATTGAGAGCAGGTATTGCTGCAGCATGCCATTAGCCTCAATTTATCTGTAATACCTTGGGATTCAGATCATATTCCCATCATTTCTTTATTGAAGCAGGAGTTCATGGGGTCATTATAGTAAAATATTAAGACATTCATATATGTAAGTTGTTTTCTGCAACCTTGAGGAAGGTGTCATTAGAAAAACTACAATCTTTGTTGAATTGCAAACTGGATTTCTCTGCATATTTCTAAGTGACCCATGGGAAAACAGCATTGTGGTCATATGGGACTTCGTTAGAAATGCAGCCTGCCAGGTCTCATTTTGATATCAAGACATTGTTGAAGACAAAAAAAGAAAGGCAAGTTACTGTACAATCACATTTGTAAACCCAGACACAAAATTCTAAAAAAAAATTAATAGCAAACTGAATTCAGAGTTATAGAAAAGAAAATCAAGCTACCTTCATTGCTCATATGTGAGACTGGCTAAGTACTGAGAATCAATGTACATTACACTAGCAAGAATTAGAAATTTAGAAATGATATTTAATATATACAAAGTCATTAGATATGAGCTCAATGTTTAAAAAATAAATTGTTTATAAATATATCAGCAACTAAAAATAAGAAAAGCATAAGGGTAATATAGAAAATGGTATCTTTTTAAACCCCTCAAACAATTTGTGATATATTGAGCAAAAGTTGCAGTATCTATAATAAATATTTTTAAATGATATTGTCAAGTGTGTTAAAAACTAAATAAATGAGGGAAGTAACACATTCATGGAATGGAAGACAAAATACTGTGACAATATTAAAATATTTTTTTAAATGATCTGTAGGTTAATTACAATCAGTCAAAATTATAGTATGTTTCATGTAGAAGTTAACACCTAGATTCTAAGATGTATATAAAAATAAAAGACCAAGGAAAATCCAAATATTCTAAAGGATGACACTTCTAAAGAGGATACTTGGGGAGAGACGACTTACATTTCCAGATATTAATATTTGTATATGGTTGTAATAATGAAGACAACTGTAATAATTATTGCTATAATAATTAAGTACTATAAGATAAACATTAAATAAATAATCTAATAGAAAAAATGAAAACCAGTATATACCTACTTATACAGCAATATTATTTTTGACACGATTGCTTACAGACCTGTAGAAGAAAGATGGTTTTTTCAATATACAGTTATTCTCAATTGAATAACTGTGTGTATATGTGTGGTGGTGGTGGTGTTGGAATGGTCATCTGCCTCACACCATATACAAAGTCTATTCCAGGTATAAATTTCATAAATAAAAATAAATAAATAAAACTAAAAATCAACATAGAAGTATATCTTTATGATCTTGTATTAGGAAAAATTTCTTAAAATGTATATCAAAGAAATATAAAGAACGATAGATACATTGGATCATATTACAACTAATAACTATCCATCAAGACAACATTGAGTGAAGATACAAGTCATGAAATTGGAGTATATATGTATCATCTATATAATGTTTTCAAAATACATAAATTGCTCTAAATTTGCAATAGGACTCATATTCAGACACTTTAAGAATTTTTACAAATCAATATGAAGAAGACAGAGACAATTCGGCAAAAAAGTGTAAAGACAGTCCAACTTTATTAATCATGATGAAAATTCTAAGTTAACCAAGAATGAGATAACTTTGCACAGCCACTAAAATGTCTAGAATGAAAGAAATTCAGAAAGTATCATCGAAGGCTGGAAGGAATTAGAGCAACTCAGTCTCGTAAAATACCCTGGAGGTATACCTTTGGAAAATGGTCTGGTTGTATCAACCAAAGCTGAATAGATGCATTCACCCAGCATGAACCACAAAGTGTATGCTCATATGTGCACACATGCATGAATGCAAACAGACACACATAATTACTTTAATAATCTTTATAGCATCTCTATATGGAATTGGTTTCTCAAAACTAGAAAAATTCTATCTATTAAAAGTGGAATAGATAAAGTGTGGCTATTCATATAAGAAAATCACTAAACAAATACAAGTGAATAACCTGTACTGTACATCACAGATTGATGTCACCAACATGATATTGAAAATAGGAAGCCAGGGATAAAGGGAATATAATATAACTGTATTAGTATAACATTCAAAACCAGGCAGGAGTACACATTGGTGTGAAATGTTAGAATGGTGGTTTCTTTGAAGAAGGTGGTAGGAGAATCCTCGAAGAGTCTAAATTAGTTGTTACACTTATTCCTTTATGTGGGTGATGTTCATACCTATAAATCCAATGAAAATGTAAGGTTTATGCAATTCACTTAATGTGTTTATATACTTCCATATGAATATTTTAAAAATATTTAGCATTATATACAATTTCAATTATGTAAAAGCAACAACAAATAAGTGTGTATGTATTTGTTTGCACATATGAACAAAATAGATAAAGAGTCACCAAAATGTTAACAATGCTGTCTCTGGAATTATACATGTGTCTTTTGTCTTTCAATTTTCTAAGTTTTAAAAAATGCATGTATCACTTTATAATTATCAAATTTATAAAGAAAAAGGTTTGCAATAAGACAGTAAAGAAAACACAATTTCTTTTCAACAGCACTAATAATTCATTTTTGATATTGTGCCACTAGAACATCTGAATAAGTGACAGCTTTGAGTCCTGTCTTGCCAATGAAGTCCTTGACTGTGCACAGAATATTCCCAATGCTGTTAAGTGTACAGCTGAAGCAAAGCATTTCACTAACACAAGCTCAGGCTAAACTAATTTTATTCCCCCATTTACTATAAGCCCTCTTTATCTTCTTTCAATTTAGGAGCTTCTCATTTTTTCCTTTATTGTATTTCACATCTTGCCCAATTCCATTATATTATCAAAGTCCGTGTTGATCTCTTTGACTGTAACTACATGAATAATTCAAATTAAACTGCAAGCATTAACAATGTTAACTAATTTGTCTATGACTCACTGTAAAACTCTGTATGATGTTGAGTGTTTTTTTAGAGCCCCCTTCATTTGCCAATGAGATGTTGATGTAATGTTCAGAAGACTTTTTTTGATGGCTATCACAGATTTGTATGCATAAAGTTCCAGGTAATTCTCCAGACATGACAGTGAATGCCTGTAATTTCAGCACTTTGGGAGACGGAGACAGGAGGATCACTTGATGTAGTTCAAGGCTGCAGTAAGCTATGATTGTGCCATTGCACTCCATCCTGGGCAACAGAATGAGGCCCTGTCTCCAAAAAAGAAAGAGTTTGTTGGATGAATGAGAAGATGAGTTATCTTAGTGAAGGAAAAGCTGGTCACCATTGAATCTAATGGATTCCATAGGAAAAAGAGCATCTTCCCATGTCAAATTTGTATAGCTAAACAAATGTGATAAGAGGCAACATTTGTGATTGGTCTGAGAACTATGATTGAAACACAAATTATTGTGGAGGAATAAAGGTTTAGAAGCACAGTATTTGGGTATATTTGTTCATTTCGTTTCTGAAACAGTAATCAGCTGGGAAAAGATGAAGATTTTGCTATACGGTAATCAAACTAGTATCCATAAAAAATCACTAAAATTAAAATGAAAAGACAAAATCAGCCGGGCTCGGTGGCTCAGCCTGTAATCCCGCACCTTTGGGAGGCTGAGGTGAGTGGATTGCCTGAGCCCGCGGGTTCGAGACACACCTGGGCAAGCGAGACCTCATCTCTACAATAAATCAAAAAATTAGCTGGGCGTGGTAGCGCGCGCCTGTAGTTCCAGCTACTTGGAAGGCTGAGGCGGAAGAATCGCCGGAGCCCATCAGGTCGAGGCTGCGGTGGCCAGGAGCCACCACTGCACTCCAGTCTGGGCAACAGAGTGAGACTCCAACTCAAAAAAAAAAAAAAAGAAAAGAAAAGAAAATCATAGCAAGTAGGATAGAAAGATGAAGGTTTAGTATCTATTATAAGGACCAGAATATCAAGATTCAGCTGGGTGTGGTGGCTCACATCTGCAATCCCAGCATTTTGGGAGGCCAAAGCGAGAGGATTGCTTGAGCCCAGGAGTTCAAGGTCAGCCTGGGCAACATAGAAAAACCTCTTCTCTACTAAAAAATTACCCAGGCATGGCGGCATGTGCCTGTAGTCCAAGCCACTTGGGAGGCTAAGGCAGAAGGATCGCCTGAGCCCAGGAGATCGAGGCTGCCGTGAGCTGCATTCGTCATGATCCTGCCACTGCACTCCAGCTTGGGTAACAGAGTGAGAGCCTGACACACACACACACACACACACATACACACACACATGCACACACAAGAATGTATCAAGATCCAAATAGAAAATTGGGTAAAGGACTTAAACAAGTATAGACATTTAGTGAAAATTTGGAACTTGCTTTTAAGAATCATATAAAATACTCATATTCTTTGACCTAATCAACCCTCCCTTGGGGCTTTATTTTATTTTATTTTTTTGAGTTGGAGTCTCATTCCGTCGCCCAGGCTGGAGTGCAGTGGCACGTGTACTCATGGCCACCCCAGAGTCGACCTGCTGGGCATCGATGATCCTTCCACCTCAGCCTTCCAAGTAGCTGGAACTACAGGCGTGCACTACCACGCACAGCTACTTTTTTACTTATTGTAGAGACGAGGTCTCTCCAAGTTGCCGACGCTGGTCTCAAACCCACAGGCTCAGGCAATCCACTTGTCTTGGCCTCCCAAAGTTCTGGGATTACAGGCTGAGCCACGGAACCCAGGCTGGGGTTTTATTTATTTTTAAAAATTTATTTAATGATTATGTTGCTGTGTGCGGAGGCTCATACCTGTAATCTCAGCACTTTGGGAGGCGGAGGTAAGAGGATTGCCTTAGCCCAGGGCTTCGAGACCAGTCTGGGCAGCTTGCAAGACTTTGTCTCTACAATAAATAAATAAAATATTAGCCAGGCATGGTGGCACACACCTGTAGTTCCAGCTGCTTGGAAGGCTGAGGCAGAAGGATTGCCTGAGCCCGGCAGGTCGAGGCTGTGGTACCCATGAGCATGCCACTGTACTCCAGCCTGAGCCACAGAGTGAGACTCCAATTCAAATAAAAAATTAAAATTAAATTAAATAAACAAAAATGATCATGCTATTGTCAAGAAGTTGTTCATTGCAACTTGTAAATTTTGATATTTATGATATCAAAATTGGAAATAATTCATCCTCTAGTATAGAAAGGGTGATTATGTGAATTCTGTCATATCCATTTAAAGCAATATAATATGCAATAAGTCAAATTGGGTTTTTTTTGAGTTGGAGTCTCACTCTGTCGCCCAGACTGGAGTGCAGTGGCACGCTCCCGGCCACCGCAGCCTCGACCTGCTGGGCTCCTTCGATTCTTCCACCTCAACCTTCCAAGTAGCCGGAACTATAGGCGTGTGCTACCACGCCCAGCTAATTTTTTATTTATTGTAGAGACGAGGTCTCGCCAAGTTGCCCGGGTGGGTCTCGAACCCGTGGGCTCAGGCAATCCTCTTGCCTCGGCCTCCCAAAGTGCTGAGATTACAGACTGAGCCATGGAGCCCGGCCCAAATTATTTTTAACATTTGCTTTTGGCAAGTGACAGTAGCAAATTGCAAAAGTATTCTTTTAATTTATGATTTATGTGTGCATAGGGAGAGGTTCTAGGTGGGAAACCACATGAGAAAAGGTTTTGCTGGGGGCTTGGGGGTTTGGTTTTGGGAATTACAGGTAAAGCAGAATCTCTTCTATTATTGTTACTACATTAAGGAGGCCAGGTGGGGCAGGGGAAACGTAGACTTGGGGTCACAACAGCAGCGCCCTTCCTTGTCCTCTGTATAATCGTGAGCGGTGCCTCAGCGTCATCTCTAAAGGAGAAACGTCACAAGAAGCTATGAGGACCTTTTTGAGTA
>CAUYQG010188103.1:0-15336 GCA_963574415.1 Tarsius wallacei
TTAAAAGTAAATTAGAGAGAGAAAGAGAAGGGAGAGAGAAGATTCACCTTCTCAAGGTGGGGGAGGGAACCAAAGCCCCAGGAAGCATGGCGACAGCCATAGCTCAAAGAGCACATGGCTACACCAGAGTCTAGCAAGGCACTGGCCCTTTATTTTTTTTTTTGAGTTGGAGTCTCACTCTGTCACCCAGACTGTTGGAGTGCAGTGGCCGCTCCCGGCCACTGCAGCCTCGACCCGCTGGGCTCCGGCGATCCTTCCGCCTCAGCCTTCCGAGTAGCCAGAATTACAGGCGCGCGCTACCACGCCCGGCTGATTTTTTTTTATTTATTGTAGAGATGAGGTCTTGCCAAGTTGCCCAGGCGGGTCTTGAACCCGCGGGCTCAGGCAATCCACTCACCTCAGCCTCCCAAAGGCGCGGAATTACAGGCTGAGCCACCGAGCCCGGCTAGCATTCTTTCATGTATTTGTTAAGACCTATGATTCTAAGAAAGGTCACTGTGGCTGGGCTTCTGCTGGAGGCTAAGGTGAGTAGTATTCCGTTGGTGGAATTGCGAAGGAGTCACATGCTTACTCAGCACATATTTATTGAACACCTATCACATGCCAGACATTGATTATCTCAGGGGTAGGAGGTAAATAGAATAAAATAGATTATATATCTCTGTGGTGACTCATGCCTGTAATCCTAACACTTTGGGAGGCCGAGGGAGGAGGTTCACTTGAGCCTAGGAGTTCAAGAGCAGTTTGGGCAACATAGTGAGACCTCATCTCTCAACAAATCAGGCATAGTGGCACATTCCTGTAGTCCCAGCTACCAATGAGGTTGAGGCAGAAGAATTGCCTGAGCATAGGAGGTCTAGGTTGTGGTGATTCATGATTATACCACTGCCCACATACTTACATACTAAACATAATGAATATTATTCGATTGTTCTTTGTCTTCACTTGATTTTTTTTTTCAAGAGATGGTGATCTTGCTGTGTTGCCCAGGCTGGCCTTGAACTCCTGGGCTCAAGTGACCCTCCCCTTCAACCTCCCAAGTGGCTGGGACTATAGACATATGCTACTGTGCCTGGTTTGAATTTTTTTTTTTTTTTCAATTAATAGTTTCATATAATTTTTTTTATCTGGGTGAATTTCAAAGTTTAAAAGAAACTCTTCATTTTGCAGGTCCATTTTTGAGGTTAATCTCATTAGTAATTCTAGCTAAGACATAATATTTGTGTCAAAGAAGGAAGTCATCATGCTCTAGTATCTTAAGAAAATTACATTTTCTGAAAGTCAGTTGACTTCTATCTAATCACCACAAGACACTCTTTGTTTTTTCCTAGACAACAAAACACAATTTGACTGATCCCTTGAAAAAAATAAATCAGGGGTTAGAGAAGGAGGTTAAAGTTTAAGTAAAATAAAACAATCTGAAAAACACTTAATCACCCAAGTTACCAGTCATCTGAATAGACAGGAAATATATGAACATGTCACTTAGACTCAATTAGTAGAACTAAAGACCAATATTTGGAAACACATAATTTCTTTGGGTAAAAGTCAAAGCTCAAATTCCAGGCTAAATTTTAGTACATGTGTCATGATTTGTTACAGAATTGATAGAGGAAAGAAAAAAAAGGCACCAGGGTGTTAACAAAGACCCACAAATGCACTGGAGGGAGCATTTGCCACAAAGAGTGAGAAGCAAAGATGGGAGATAAAGTTGTGATGCTTGGCTGTGGATCTCCCTGTGTTGGTTTTCAAGATGCTTACTGGCTGAGTCAGGGTAAAAAGTGACAGCTAGCAACTTTAGGGGCCAGGAATGCAAGCAGAAACAGATAAGGAAAAAAAAAAAAAAGAACAGTCTCTAGAACAGAACAGAGGGGCTGGAACAATCCCTGCAATCCTACAGATGATCATTAACCTGAAATTCAGTGTGAAGGGAAAAGGAGCGCTTTGGTCCCCAAGACACCTCCTTATGCTCTTTGTTCCTTCCCTGTACTCACAGGAACTTTCTAAGAGGTCTCATGTCACTGCAAATTTATGAGCACTTATACTAATACTGATGAATTGTAGCAGTGATGGTAGCAACACCATTAAAATGCCTTCTATTTTTCAATAATTAACCTAATTAAATGTGTTCACTCACCCTAATCCTCACAGCAATGCCATGAAGTGGGTACAAATTGTATCTCCCTTTTTCAGGTGAGGAAACCTGAGTCACAGAGGAGTTAAGTTACTTACTCGAGGTTGTACCACGAGATTCACAGTCAGAGTGGAGAACTTTAAGATCACAGAGATGTCTAACCTCTACCTTCCTGATTGTTCACAATTTCTACTCATGGGGGGACTTGGAGACAAGCTGTGGATCTGAGATGGCCTCCAGGGCCTTGACTCGCCATGTTCTTGACCTTGCCCACTCTGACATTACTCTCAGTCAGTCTCCAGGGTCAAATGGTGACATTGGGTTGGGAAATATCAGGGCCTGGAGAGAGAGTTCACAAGGAGATACTGATAATGAGAGCTGAGGTAGGGTAGGGGCAACCAAGGATAAAGAGAACACCAGGGCTATTGGGCCAGCAAATAAATGTCACCCAAACAATGGTGAATGTACTAGGAGAAGTCTACTGAAATTTAATATTCATGTGAAGATCATCTGTTTGTTTAAGTGCCAAGTCAGGATGCATGGTCTGAAACATCTGAAAATGGAGAACATTTAGAATTCAGACTATTCCAAAGACTTGTGGAGGAATGATTGCTGTAAGAACTTATCTGTACTGTGTGTGTGTGCGTGCATGTGTGTGTTTGTACATGTGTGTGTATGGTGGAGTAGAATCCATTTAATTCAGTGACACTGACTCAATGACTAGACACTGAGGCATTTTCAAATAACCTGCTGTTTGATGACATTCAACTGAGGAACAAGGACACCCCGCAAAGGTCTGTGTGTAAATATATGTGCATATGAAATTTTAGATTGCAAAGAAATCTTCTGCTACCAGAACAAGCAGATAACCCTTGTTTAGGAGTGCTGGGCAGACACTATATGGCTATTACACAGAGGTCTTTCCTTTGAAATCAGACACATGTTAACATCACATCATCAGTCACCTATCCCTCTTGCATCTCTAGAAATGCCCAGAGAAAATAAAAACCAAAAAACATGCCTCATATTCATGGCACATGTCTCTCTAGCTTTCAAAACCTTCTGAGGGTTCCTTAAATTATTACAACAGAACAACAATTCTGAATGACTTCCCTACCCCATAGCTGCCCGAGGCTTCCACACACTGCTTTCTGGACAGCTTTTTCTTTCCATAATATGAGACATTTCTAAGGAAATGTCCCCTTCTGACATGGAGAAGAGCCAAAGGAAAATCCCCTTTAGAACATCTCCCATAAATGCTTCCATTTCCTGTAACAGGAACAGGAGGCCACAAAAATGAATGCTCATATGAGACACTGTAGTGGCATTTGTCACAATGTATTATCATCATTTATTATGATTTTCTGTTTTGCCTTTGAGGGACTCTGTGTTAGCCAGCACTTCACAGAGTATCTGGCACACAATGGTTACTCTCCCATTGTTGCTGAAAGAGATGAATGAATTTACTGCTTCTGACAGAAAAAACAAACTTGAATCTCAAGTGTATTACACATACACACACATACAAACACAGCACAAAATCAAAATAAATTGCTTTACTTTATTGATTATAAACAAAACCAAGTTAAATTACTAAAAACAGTAATTTTCAAAAGTATGACTATTTCTTTCTGTAATCTCTTTTCCCTTCAGTCCTCTAAAAAAAAATCTGACTGATAGCTCTTTTAATGTTTCTTTACTATCAATAAAATACTTATTTCAGGAAACCTGTAATATTACTTTTCTTCATAAGACACTTTCAATAGGAGCTTACCAAAAATAGACCAATCCTTGCAAAGGAGGCATTGATCTCTAATTCAACAGATGAGAAACTGAGTCTTAGAGGGCGATAACAACTTGCTTCTTATCACCCAGATATGAAGCGGCAAGGTTGTGAGTTAAACCTCAATGTCTTGTTTTCACCATTAAAAGTGACCCCCTCACTAGTTTTATGACCTTGCCTTTTTTAATTGCGGAAAAAAAATGGGTAAAGTACTTAGGGAACTGGGAAGGGGAGGAGTGAGGGAGTCGAAGACTGACTGGGAGAAAGAACCACCCTGGGAGGAAGCCATCCTTAATAGGAAATGAAGAATGTAGTGAGACCTCAAGAGCTGGAGGCAAAGAACCGTTCATGGGGGATGCCAATGAGTCACTTCAGAAAGAGTCAATTTTAAAGCCTTGGCATAAGGGTACTGACATTGGGATCATTTGCTCCAGCAGAGGAAGAGTAAGATGACAAAAACACAAAGCAGTAGAGACCCCCAAACTTAGTGAATGGTAATGGGGACACAGTTCAGAGGGTACTGAGGCTGTTTTTGGCTGTAGGATTTAGAAACCCAAGAGTAAAAATCAGGGACCTGAAAAGCTACTTCAGAAGGATAAGGCACTTCAGAAAAAAATTCTTCATAAGACAAAAGAAGTAACTAAAATGATCGCAAAGGTGCTAGGATACACAAACTTCAGTGCATCTTAAAAACCAAAGCTTGTGGAGGAGGCTAGGTCTTCTGAGGGCAAGAGTGTCTGACTTGGTGGGTTTGGTCCAGTTGCTGCTGGAAATGAACAAGAGGGTAAGGGTGGACCTAAGCCTAGTATAGTTTTAAGTGTACCAAATGTTTGTCTCCAAAATCTATCCCTCAGAGCCTGGCATGGCATCAAGAAGTCTCACCTTTAGAATTGCTGTGGTTTTAGATATAGTATGCAGAAAACCTCTGTTGTTTTGTAAATTTCCAAGAGTAGAAACACACTAAATTGTTTATAAAGCAGGCTGTTAGTTCCCAATCAGAAAGTATGTTGCTGTAGTGATCAGGCAGATAATTTCTGAAAAAAAGGCAGAACACATCCAAAATACAGAGCACACAACTTTGTCCAAGAGACAGGAGAGATGGTGGGATGGGAGGTGGCATGATGCAAGTAATTTATTCCGTCAGCAAATTATGTGCTGCGTGTCTCCTTACTAAGCACTCCTCTAGGCACTGGATACACATAGTGAACACAATAGGCAAAAAGGCTGGCCCTAAGCTCCAAGGATAAATATAGACAGACATTTCTTACTTGGTCATTTCTCTTTGGCTGAACTAACACCATAAGCTTGATGTCCTTGACAGGGAGGACCAATGTTAATAGCAAAGTCATAAGTAAACTTGATTGCACTCTAGCCAACAAGTCTGTTAGCTATGTATTACCCTTGTTCCATTAAAGAAGAAACCAAGGTTCAAGTTCTAGTTAAGATTGCACAGCTAGTGGGGACTAAGCTGGAACTGCACTTCAGGACTTGGGGACTGGAGAGTCAGCCTGAGAAAGAGCATGGACTTTGGGGTCTAGATCTGAGGTCATGTGACCTTGAACAATTTATGGATTTTCTACTTTGCTCAGTGTTGGAATGATAAAACATATGCAAAGAGATGAAATAAAGCCAATGTGAAAAACATAAGTGAAATATTTACAACAACTCCTGGCATGAGACGCTCAATAAATGATAATAACTATTAATAACAATAACAATTAATCCATGTTATTTTTTTTCCATTACCTCATACTTGTCACCTGGATTGAACATCCACCTGAGACAGCATGCTCCTTATGCCAACCAACACCCTCTGCTCCTATAAAATGTAGACCCAGAAAGAGACTGAAGGAAGCCCTAGCCATGGAAGCTTCTCACTCACATCCCACAGGCTCAGGGAGGCACACACCACCAGCTGGCCTGGTGTGTTATTTTGTAGGCCGTTTTTGAAAGCTTGTCCCTCTGAACACACAGAAGTCAGGAAATGCAAAATTAACATTCCCAGAGTAGCCATAACTCACTCACAATGCACACTGAGGCATAAATTTCACTGGAACTACAATAACATAAAACACTGAGCATACCAGAGTGGGAGAAGTTGCTGAAATCATAAATTTGTATTTCTTGACTTGGGTGCACTTTCATCGTCACCCATGATACTGCATTAACATAACATTCACACTAGAAATTGCAACATAACTCAGAGGCCCCTGTGCATGTGACTGAGGCAGTCTTCTCTATAGGGACTTCTTTTCAAACATGCATAAGGATTTCAAGAAAAGAACTCTCAGAAGAAATATTAGTCCCCTGGGGAACACAGCTAAATCCATCCAGCATGAAAGGATTTAGCTACATTTATTTTCCAGCAACCTCTGGAAGTGAGCAATCTCTTTCAAGTGCTACATATCTGAGAGAAGGTGGCTTACCCACTCCCTGCCTTTACTGAGTCTCCCACTGGGACCCTGAGGAAGTTATAGTGAGTCTTGTCTCCTCAACTGAGATGAGAATGGTCAAATACAGAGGGGTCAAATAAATCAGTGCATACAAGTCAAAAACTTGTACATTCACAGAAGAAATCGGTCTGACATTCCTGCAAAATATAGAAGTCGGGGTGAGAACTATGGCACTGTTCCTCCTGACTTACAAACTGTGGAGACCCACAGGATGGAGAAACTCAGTGGCAGGTGTCCTAGAACAGGAAGCAAGTTGCCATTTTAGTTCCAGTTCTCCTTCTCCCTGGATCTGGGTGCCTTGTTTTAAAAGGTGGTCATAATGGTAATAATACTTTATCTTCATAGAGTAGAGGAAGGCAACCTCTTATGATCCTGTGAATCACTTTGTGAATATATATTCTTTGATCATAAGGTCTAACCTTAACATCCTTTTTGCAGAGATTATATTCTTAGACTATCCCTTCCCTCATGATTGTCTAAGCATCCTCCTTGTCTCAGAGAGGACACATGCTTTCTGCACAGGGAAGTTGTTTATTTCTCTATGGGAAAGAAGCCTTTCCAAAAACTATTAGCATCAAGATAGTCTACAAGTTCCTTACTTAATCCTCCTTTTCCTTCTGTCATGTTTTATTTTTCCTTTGAGGGTTATTGTAAGGTTTAAACAATATTAAAACAGTACATAAAGTGCCTGACACCTAGTAAAGGCTAAACAAATGTCAATTTTATTTCAGGTAATTAGCACCCTCCCTTCCAGGGTGGAGAATTCCTTTCTTCCTTCTTCTGTATCTTCCCCTCCTCATACAGAGCATGAGCACAGAATTGTCATACAGTTCCTTTGGCTTCCTCTGCTTGGAGTACAAGCTAGTTCGTAAAGGATTTCCAGAACTTGACTCTATAAGAGACACTCCAGTTTGTTTGCTTGCTTGACACTTCCACTTTCATTTTAGTAATCAGAAAATAAAATTCAGTCAAGAGGTACTTTTGATCTTCCTTGCTCTGTCAGGAGTGTGCTATGAGTTTTTATATTCCCTTTCACTGTTGTTTTACACAACTGTACTGCTTTGTATAAAAAGACATGACAATTGAATGCTAGTCTTTTCTCTGAGTTGCATAGGCTAAACACCTGGGCTGCTAAGAACGTTACAAAGTCAAGGAGAGTTTAATCTCTACGATCTCATCTATCACACATTCGGTTCATGATCAAGCTCTGCAGTCCTTCTCCAGTGTTTCTCAGGTACACCACTTCTCTCCATTTCTACTGCCGGGGCCAGGGAGCAACCATCAGAGAAGTGCACTTGACCTTTTCCCAAACTTTTCCCACAACACAGTGTTGTGACTCAAAATTCTTTTTTAAAGCTTTTTTTGGGGTCATGATACAGCTCAGGCAGAATCTGGAAGAAACTCGCTATTTATCCTCCAGTCAAATCCTGACTCCTAATCAAGTTCTGCAAGGCTCTTCATTGGAGATAATCTTCCCTCTAAGGTTTGGAAACTCTTGAAGCTAGAAGCAGGAAAGTCAAGAGGGACATAATCATCATCTTCAAATACTTAAGTACTTATGTGAAGGAAGTGTTTTTTCTCAGAAGACATATTAAGAGGAAAGAAGTTGTAAGTATAAAAAATGCCTTTGATTGGAATAAAAAGAAGGATGATTTGCCTCTCAGATCTAGCTTATATGCTATCATCTCCACAGGAGTTTTTTCCAACCTTCAGCTCTCTCCACTAAAATTTCCTCCATGCAATCTCACAGCCCTTTCTGCATCATTTATTTTAAATTAGTCTTCCAGTTGGCTTTCTGACAGCTCTTGTGTTGTTGCTTTGCATGTTATTAACCTTGTTTGATAGGCATGTCTCACCTCTTCCAGGCATGTTTTAATTGTTACCTTATAAAACCTTCCCAAAGCATTTGAACTGCTGGTCACTCTCACCATTCCAGATTTCCTTCCACTGAGTTTTTTCACTGTACACTTGCCCAGTTGTCCTTCTGGCTCTCTGGTTGTTTCCTCTCATTCTTCCAACTGCACTTTAAAAGTTAGTGCAACTCAAATGTCCTCTTATTGGTCAGCACTTTTTTTTTTACTGTATATGAGAAAGGTTTAAATTTTAGGGTTGAGAGCTCTTTGGGACTCTGTATTTATTATAGGTCATCTCCCCAGAGAATTGCACATACACACAAAATTTGGTTCCCTGTAGTTGCCAGAGGACATCCTAGAATGAAATGAATCCCGGAAAATGAACATTTGCTCTTCACACACTCCCTAGTTATCTCATTGAAACTGTAAGCTAATTCCCAAATCTATATCTTCTTTCCAGATCTTTCTTTTGTGTTTCACCCAAATCAATTGACCTACTAAAATACAGTGTTTGACCCACTCCCTAATTTGTAAAATATTTTTCTTTGATTAGGATGATTTACTTAAAATTAAAAAAAATTGTAAAAAGATGATTTACTGTATCTTCTGTATTTTAAGACTATTTCTGTTCTGGACCTTAGGCCACAGAGATTTAATCTAATTTCTTTACAACATGATAGCCTGTCCCATGTATGAAGACAATTATGACAAACCCAGCTGCTGCACTCTGTCTTCTTAAGAGTGGTCCCCTGAACCCTCACTTTTCTCTAAGTGAGTAATACTTTGTCAGTGTCTTTCTTAAAATAGGAACCTACAGCTGATCACAATATTCCAGGTAGGTTTTGACAGTGCAAACTATGCTGTGACTCTAACCTCTCTTGTGCTAGACGCATAATGTCTAAACTTACTCTGTTTTTCTCACTTATGATTTATATTGAGATGTCAGCTAGAACTCCAAAGTTTTTTCACAATTGTTGCTATTAAAACATATTTCTCATATCCTGTATTTCTACAACATGATTCCTTTTTTTTTTTTTTTTTTGAGTTGGAGTGTCACTCCGTCACCCAGGTTGGAGTGCAGTGGCACACTCACGGCCACCCCAGTGTCGACATGCTGGGCTCCGGCAATCCTTCCATCTCAGCCTTCCAAGTAGCTGGAACTACAGGCATGCGCTACCACACCCGGCTAATTTTTTGATTTTTTTATTGTAGAGATAAGTTCTCACCATGTTGCCCAGGCTGGTCTCGAACCCGCAGGCTCGGTCAGTCTTCTCTTCTCGACCTCCCAAAGTGCTGAGATTACAGACTTGAGCCACTGCGCCCGGTCAGCATGATTCTTTTAAAATAATCAAACTATATCTTGGTGATTTCAACCAAGTCTTCCAACAACCAAAGTCATTTTAAAATTTTTGTTCAGTCATCTGGCATACTAGTTTGTGTAAAGCTCTCTGACATACTGTTAGAAATGCCTTCCATTTTGATCCTGATTCATTACTCTCTTGATGCTAGTTATGAACTCACCTAACTACAGTTAAAACCAACTAGTCAACAGATGTGTAGTAGAAGAATTTTTCAAATATTATCAGGAAAAACAGATAATAATATAAGCAAAGAGTCATTTGGCCTATCAGTCAAGAAATTTCAAAAATAAGTAAATAAATAAATGCCCAGCTTCTTCATAGTGAGATCATTCTGGTTCCTAATATTACTGTGGCATACATACTCAGAAAAATTGATTAACCACTTCTAGAATTCAGTAGGGATCTATTACAAGATCACCAAGAAATAGATTTCAGAAGCTCTCTTCCCACTGCTTTTGGGTCAGGTGTGGTGACTCGTACCTCTAATTCCAGCACTTTGGGAGACTAAGGTGGGAGGATTGCTTGAACCCAGGAGTTCAAGACCAGCTTAGGCAATATAGCAAGACCTCATCCCTACAAAATCAAAAAATTAGCCAGGCATGGTGGTGTGTACCTGTAGTCCCAGCTACTTGAGAGACTGAGGTGGAAAGATTGACCAAACCTAGGAATTGAGGCCGAAGGGAGCGGTGATCATGCCACTGCATGGGCAACCAGAGTGAGAACTTGACACACACAAAAAAGAAAATCTTGAAAATATTTCTTCATCTTTTGGTCTGCTGGCACCATTCCTGCCATTCTCCATAAATTCTCAAAAATAAGGTCAAGAATTTGAAAATCCCATCTGCAAATATTGGGGGAGGCTTGTTAAAGTTTCCATAGAGCCTCCTTGAACATTTCTTTGTGCCTTCCTAAGACTCTATACTTATTCTAAAATAAAAATTATTTTTAAATAAATCCCATCTGCAAATCTTTTTCTGCATACTAGAACAAATGTATATGGAGCTACACATTTAGATGCATTTTGGGAGCTAGATGCCTTTTGAAATAATTCACCTATCTTTGGCTTTAGTTTCTTCTTTACCATGTTTGTTTTATTCTTTCTAGTTTAGATCCAATTTTATTTAGTAAGGAAGATCAAATCCGGTGGGAATAGATCAGCCAGTCCTCTGTCTGCCATCCAGTCTCAATGTACCATGTCTCCCTCTCCTTTGTTTATTCTCTGTTCATCACTAATTCCTGCCTGTCTATTATCCAGTGAATTTTCCTTCACTCTGGTTGTTCTCTTGATTCTGTACTTAACCCATGTCATTCCTTTACATTTGTTCTTGACTATGAGCTCTTCCCTTTGCCTTTGATCTGCATACGTTAAAAATCTCACTTCACTATTTGCCAACTCCAGGTCTGACAAAGGCTTAACATCTTGCATCTACAAGGAACTCAAACGTGCGGAAATTTCAAAATTGTGATCTTCATTTTACAGAAGAGAGTTAGGACTGAAGTTCAATCTCTTTCTAATTCTAAAATTCTACCATTGCCTTTAACCTAGGAGCCTCCAGGGTGTAATAAAAAGTACCTGTAAATCTTTTGCCCATTGTCTTTTGAGAAAGTAAAAGTTAACTCTGTGCTTTCTGCTTTAAAGGTATTTTTTTAATGGATTGAGATAAGGGGTCAGAGAGGGTCCCAATGGAAAGTCTATGTCCTCCAAAGTGTATTAACAGAACATGAGCTCTTCAGGAGGGTTGAAAGATGGACCTGAACACTAGTCACATTAGCACAGGGGTGGGATCGGCAGTCACTGGGCACTGCTAGGGGAGGTGGGAAGTTAGGAAGGTGGGAAGCATGTGACAACATAAAGGGTACCTGCTCCACCACAAGGGGGAATGACTGCCAGTTAAAAGCCCAAACTTCACCTATATGTAGTCTACTTATGTAGTTAATCCTCACTTGTACCCCACAACTATATAATAAATAAATAAATAGAATGTTTCTGTGGCCAGATAAGTGTGGGTATTGCTGGGTTCAACAGCATTAAACTGACTTCTTAGAGCTTTAAATTGATTAATTTATTTTGCAAATATTTATGGAGCACTCGGCATTAGGCATTATGCTGTATGCAGAAATATGGACACGATCCCTGCTCTTATAGCACTCTTGCTTACAGTCTAGTTGGGATGACATCTGTTTAATAAGTAAATAAACATAAGATACTTACTTGAAATTATAAATTGTGGAAACTGAAGAGGAAAAGGTGATAGAGAATGATGAGAGAGGGGATTTCATATATATTTAATGAGAATAGATATTTTAGCACAAACTTGATTAGTGGGATGGAGACATGCCAAGAGGGAGTTGAAGATCTTTCTATCCAGAAGAAGGTGAATGCTGGAAGGTCCTGAGTAGAATAAGCAAATCTAAGAAATTGAAAGTCAGCCAGTGTGTCCAGAGTATAGAGGAAAAGGAGAGGGACACCACTGTGTGTAGCAAGGCGGGCAGTTGTCATCAGGTCATCAGGTCATACCGGGCTTTACTCATCCTGCACTTTGACTTTTGTTCTATTTGGAATGGAAAATATTCCATGGAATGGGTTTCAAGCAGATATAGAATTTAAAATACACAGTTGACCCTTAACTCAAGAGTTAGGGGTGCCGATCTCCTACACAGCTAGAAATTTGTATATAACTACTAATAGCATACTGTCGACCAGAACTCTTACCAATAATATAAACAGCTGATTAACACATATTTTGTATGTTATTTGAATTATACTCTGCATTACTATAACAAAGTAAGCTAGAGAAAAGAAAATGTTACTAAGAAAATCATAAAGAAGAGAAAATTTATTTACTATTCATTAAGTGGAAGTGGATAATAATAAAGGTCTTCACCCTTGTCATTTTCATGTTGAGTAGGCTGAAGAAGAGGAAGAGGAGGGCTTAATCTTGCTGTCTCAGGGGTGGCAGAGGTGGAAGAGGTAAAGGAGACAGAAGGGGGGAAGGAGAGGCAGGCACACTCAGCGTAAATTTTACTGGAAAAAATCAACATGTAAGTAGACCTGAGTAACTCAAACATGTGTTGCACAAAGGTCAACTGTATTTTATAAAGAGCCACTGTGAGCGGCTAAAATTAAAGCCTGTAAACTTCATATGGCACGAGATCCAACATAGTACTTTGTTTCGTTCACTGTTGTAACCCAAGTGTCTAGATCAGTGCCTGGCACAAAGCAGGTGCGCAATAAGCATTTATTGTATGAATATATAATTTTGGGAGAAGCAAGTGTGAGATTACAAAGTCTAGTAAGACAGATACTGCCGTAATTCAGGTTAGACATGACAAAATCTTAGACTCAAGCTTATGCTGGGAAAATAAGAAAAATGTCGACAAAATTAAGAATTATTTTGGAGACAGCAGTATCAGGAGTTTCTGATGAATTTGGTGCTAGAATTAAGCAAGAAGAAAAAACTAGAGATAATTCAGTTATTAGGTGGTTAATAACTGATCGATTGATTATTAGGCTATCATCTCTCTTTGAAGTCCATCCTGCTGTATTCTGCTGGGTGATGCTGGGACTGGGGCTCTGCATACCTAGTTTTGGCTTTGCCAGCAGCCCCCTGTAGGCTCTGCCAATAGAGGGCGCGTGCAAGAGACTGAGCAGCAAGGAGAAGACTTGTTCCTTCCTCGTCACTTGCTGTGGGCTTTCCCGTCCCAAGATCACTCCAGCCTCCCTCTTCTGCATTCCTATAGCAGAGGTTAAATCCAGTTTGCAGTTTTCCACACCCACAGAACCAGCCCCTTTTGCATTCCTCTTGGAGATGCCTGCACCAGCTGGTGCTCCCTCCTCAGATGTATGAATTCTAGCTCTGCAGTCCCCACTCTTTTAAGCTTTATAGTTTAATAAACTCTGACCTTTTCCTTTGTTCTTCAGGCTTAGAACTGGTGGTTCTTTAATTGCTGTTTCTGTAATAATTTAGTGTTGTTTGGTGTTTTCAGTTACCTAGTTAACAACTTTACACCTCACTAAGGATTATTTATATTAAATAACCTGTACTCAAATAACTGGTGTGGTCTCTCTGTCCCAATTGTACCCTGATTGATTTACTAGGATTTTGATTTGATTAATACAAGTATGGGAGAGACTGGCAGAGAAACAGATGGAGATAGGAGAAGAAATGAAGAATTCAGATATGAATATTTTATGTTTGAGATGCCTATAATAACTACAAGTAGAGGTATCAAGTAAGCACTTGGGTAATAAGTTTAGTGTGCTAAGGAGAGGGTTAGGATTGAAATATAATTTGGGAATTCAAGGATTTGGATGATATGTAAAGTCACAGGCCTGAATGATTTCACCTAGGGAGAGGATGTAAAAGATTAAAAGAGATTTCATCTAGGAAGAGAACAAAAAGGGAAGTCCTAGGGCTAAGTAGCTACCTAATATGCTCATGCTCATTATGCATCAACAATTGTTATGGGAAATGCATCTTTCCTAAAACACTAGGAAACACTGGTCTAATCTTTGAGGAAAAAGAGCAAACGTAGGCCACTCAGTCCACTTGCATAGAAAACAGAAAGGGAATTTGGGTAGAATTCCCAGCAAAGAATTGAAAGTATGAATTTGGCCCAAATATCTTCTGTATTGTACCTTTTAGGATCCTAAGAAAAGTAGTAAGCAGCTAGGAAATATACAGACTTGGCTGAGAGGAGGAATATTTTAGCAGTGTTTGTGACGCTACCAGTTCCCCAACTGCAAGTCAGCAGAGTTCTAAGATTAAATGCGTGGGCTTTTTAGTCAGCAAAACCAGGTTTGAATTCTGGTATTAACACTGTCTAGCTGTATAATTTAAGGAAAGTTTACCTTTTCCTCACTTGTTGCAACTTCCTTGTTTATAATATATATTTATATAAGAATTTGTACCTCAGAGAGCTAAGGGATAACTACATTAAATAACTAATGAGTTTAGCATAGGACCAAACACATTGTTGGTGATCAGTAAATGGTAGCTGATAGTAGTAGTTGTAACAACAATCAAAATAGTAGTAGAAGAGATTGCATGTGTGGTTTATGCCTGAATTCCCAGCACTTTTGGAGGCTGAGGCAGGAGGATTCCTTGAGGTCAGGAGTTCAAAATCAGCCTGGGCAACAAAGTGAGACTCCCGTCTCTACAAAAAAAATTTGAAAATTAGCCAGAGATGGTGGTACACACCTGTAGTCCTAGCTACTTGGGGAGGCCAAGGCGGGAGGATTGTTTGAGCCCAGAAGTTTAAGGCTGGAGTGAGCCATCATGGTGCTTTCTGGTACACTCCAGCCTGGGCAACAGAGCGAGACCGATCTCTACAAAAAAATAAATTAAATTTGCAAAGTACTAAGCAGAGAGTGGCTCCTTAATATAAACTTCATGTTTAAAGGCAGGTAAGATGTCAGGCCCCTGCCATTTTAGAGGAGATCCTTTAAGCAACACATTCTTCCTGCTAGAAAGAATAGCAATGAGCAACTATGAGTACGGCCTAGGGTGGAAGAGGGCAAGTCATGGCATAGAGTATTGCAAAGTTTCCAAATGATTTTTTTTTTGAAGATGTGGGGTACAATTCAGGGTTAAGTATAGAAACGTTGATTATGCAGGTACCCTTGTTGATGAGGTGTGCCCCTCCCTCCCCTAGCAGTCTTCCTCAACTGCCAGTCCCACTCCTCCCTCAGATGGAGTTGGAGATAACCATACTTAGTGATCTATAACAGAAACAAAGAACTGAATACCAA